>QRFJ01003379.1:23263-55088 GCA_006176705.1 Cocos nucifera | reverse complement strand
CTCTCCAATAGGTGCATGACATATGGTCAAAAGTCAAAGTGTCAATGGTCAACATTTGACCAGTCAAAGGTAGACTTTTGACCAAAGTCAAAGAACAAGAAATGGCAGGTGACCAAAAATGGCAGGTAATGTCTTACAAAATAAGACAACCTTTTCTGGCTTGGACAACCTCCAGTCAGACCATATGAAGGCCTCTGATTGAGCACAAACTCCTTTGGCTCAGTCAGGACAACTTATTTATGATAGTAAAAGAAGAACGTTAGGTTCAATCGAGTGCTAGCACGATTTCTTGAACCTAATTGAATCTCATTCAGATCAATTGAACTAGATCAGTTCAATTGATGATCACCAGATTCAAACCCTTGTTTGTGTGACCCAGTTAGGTTCAGTTCTATATGGTAATGGGATATGTCATGATCTCTATCATCGACATCATCGAAACTCCTTTCGATGGATCAGAACTCTTCTGATTCGAACAGCTAGAATGATCGATCATCTAAATCATTCTAATTGCTCCCAAAATCCACCAGTGACACCTAGCAGTATATGGTGGCAACCCATCAGAGCTGAATGCGAACCTCTTGGTGCAGCTACTGTGTGATTAAGTCCTTCTATCTTGAGCCCCGATCAGATTAGGGTTAAGGTGAACTCGTCAAACCCTAGTTTCTATCATATGATGTAATCATTCGATTCGAGTCCAATGTGAAAATCTAAATAGAAACTCTTTCTATTATTTCACTCTGCCATGGCCATGGACTTCTGGACTTGATTCTCATGATTATCATAGGGCTGCTCCTCTACCACCGAGGTAGATAGATTCCATCTTGATGCCATCCAGTTCCTACAATGAACATGCTATAGCCAACATACACCTCAGGGTTCCATATGGCTAGGAGACCGAGTAATGGTGTAGTCAAACTATAACACCCTCAAGGTGAACTGCCGATGCATCTCAGGTCAAAGAACCAGACACACTACTGCAGCATCGAGTCAGTCATTGACGAGAAGGTAGACTCCCTAATGACTACTCGAGGTGGTCACGCTCAGTGCCCTCGTTCTCTAACGAGTACCTATACTCTCGCTCTGGTGTCTCCACACGTAGACTCAAGACTCATATACTAAAGAGAAGGAGTATACTACCACCAGGTTCGTTCAGATCTGATCAGATCAAGAGCAGATCTGAGATGTCGGATTATGATCATCGGTAAAGGTAATGAAGTAGACAAAATTGCCTCTAGCCGGCACATCAAATGGGCCGCACACATCAGTATGTACTAGGGCAAGGAGATCTGTGGCCCTCTCCACATGTCCAACAAAAGGGAGTTTAGTCATTTTGCCTTGAAGACAAGATTCACAAGTTGGATATGACTCAAAAGTCAAGTTGGATATGACTCGGAAGTCAATGGACTCCAATAGCCCATTTTTCTCCAATTTGTTGATCCTATCTTCTGCTATATGACCTAATCTCAGGTGCCATAGATATCTGTCGTTTGGATCTATCCCTAGGTATCCCTAGGTTTTGGCATTCACATTTTGTTTTGCTCGATAGTTAGAATAGGTACATCAATATGTAGCTGATAAAGACCATTAATAAGGAAACCATTTGCAATTTTATTTCTTTCATAAAGAATGTTACAATGGTCCTTAAAGAAGGTGATCACATAACCTTCTTGCCTTCTTATGCATAAGCAGAAATCAAATTCCTGCTAGCTGCAGGCACATAATAACAGTCTTTTAAAACTAAGTCTAAACCAGATGGTAATCGAAGAGGGTATGTTCCCACGGCTACTGCAGCAACTCTTGCTCCATTACCGACACATAGGATCATGTCTCCATCCCTCAGCCTCCTGCTATCCTCAAGACCCTGCATAGAAGTGCACAGATGAGCACTAGAACCAGAGTCAAGCACCCAACTGGATGCAGAAGAAACCGTAAGGTTAGACTCAATAACGAGCATACCTCCAGAAGGACCTTCCTTCTTGTTCTTCAGGGTGGCCAGGTAAGTAGGGCAGTTCCGCTTCCAATGGCCGTCGCTGTTGCAATGGAAACACTTTCCTTTGACCATCGGCCTTTTTCTTCGGCTTCTGCCTTCTTCTTCTTTGATCCTTCCACCTTTTGCTTTTTCACAGACTTCTTTTTCTTTTCAGAAGACTTTCTTTTGGAAGAAATCCATTCCATAGCAAGAACTGAGCCTTTAGAACCTTTCATAGAAAGCTCAGCGGTAACCAGCATATTCATTAATTCGGCCAAGGAATTTTGAAGTTTATGCATGTGGTAATTCATGATGAATTGCCCATATGCATCAGTCAAGGATTGCAGAATAATATCGTTCTGCAGGTCCAAGTCTAACTTCACACCGAGCTTCTCAAGCTCTTCCATGTCCTTGATCATTGTCAGACAGTGATCTTGGACTGACTGCCCATCACGCATCTTAGCCTTAAAAAGTCATTTCGTGACTTGATATTTGGCTGCGCGACTCTGTTCACCAAACATCTCCTGCAGGTGAGCCAACATTTGGCGAGCAGTCCCGATATCTTCATGTTGGCGCTGGAGCTCATCAGACATCGAGCCCAACATGTAATATCTGGCCTTATTATCTTCGTCTAATCCATTTTTCCAGAGACGCTCTCTGTTCAGTGGATGGACGGGCTGGTAAGGTGGGAGGGTCCTGGTCCAATAACATGGGTTAACTTCTCTGAACCCAAAATAATTTTGTAGTTCCTGAGCCAATCTTTATAATTGGGTCCAGTCAGTCTATGTGTGTCCAGGATACGTGCCAATGGGTTGGACGCAGACATTTTTCCTGTAGAGAGTCAAAGATTCTAGTTAGATACTGTAATTTTGACTTGACCAATTTATTTAGGAATTTTATTTTTAAACAAATTAGCTCCCACTATTTTCTCGGATCCCTACACTCCCTCTGTAGAGATGCGAAAATCTCCATGATTAATGATTTCTAGTGGGTGGTGCGGTCTCACCAACTGACTCATCACCTCACCTAACAGTTATTGGTGATGGGTTAGCCAATGAGTGAACAACTCTTGTTCAATGATTCTCTAATCATGGTGCACCCAAACTTGGTCTCTAATTCATGAATCTCACCGTATCCGAAATATTGATCCACTCCTTAGTTAAGTCAGACCCACCATTTGCATAGACTGGGTTCCTAATTGAGTCTCTCACCGTATCCAAAATATTGAGCCCAACTCATCCTCCAGCCCATAGCATCCAATGCCTAATAGACATGGTTGCATCTTCCCGGTGCAACTGAGCCACTGTATCCAGCCGAGAACAATCAACCCCGGGAAGGGCCCGCACATCTACAATGGTGGAAGACCTCAGACTTAATCTTTTCTTAGGGAGAATTGATTCAGGTCTCATTAAACTAGACTTGGCATTAGTCATAACAATTATGACTAACCTAGTGGCATGGGTTAGCTCGGATTATTGACCACCTCAGATCAGAACTGTGTCAACAGATATGGCCAGGTAAGTGAGATCCGGTGGAAGGAATATGCCATTAACTCGTACAAGAACGCATTCAGGTCGAGTAGCTTCCAATTAAAAACCAGTCGGTCGTATGTGCCAAACTTACCTTAGACACCAAATTGTTGAGCCAGAACCAATTGGGTTAGCCTACAATCCAGACTCTAACCTCTGAGCCTAATTAGGTCTTGCTTGATCGTGACTCGATCTTGACCCAGACTTAATCCTATTAGGCTGGTCAATTTAAAGCATTGTTGATCCCATCTAACCAACTCTTGATTCGGTTTGATCAACCGCTTAGACCTAATTGAGCTACCCAAGCCCGAACCCAGTATTATGAATATGTCTTAGATCTGAAAATTCTCAATTTTAGACCTAATTAATATTCCATAATCTTAATTCTTAATTAAGTAGGGTTCATAAACAAAATATGCACAATAAATCCTAGGATTTCAGGATCTAGGATTTTGCAGAAAGTAAGTTTTGGATTTCTGATTAAGGACGAACATGCAGCACCCCTACACATCATAAGAACACCCCATCGAATGGAAAGAGAGGGCCTTTAAACCCTTCTTCATTCTTATGATCGGACGGCCAAGAGGAACGCCTTAATCAGGAACATGCAATACTACAAAATAGTTTTAGATCTATATCATATATCTCATATACAAATTAGATCTAATCATGGCATATTTTGCATACATCTCATGTATCGAATCATGCATATTTTCAGATCTAAATTATCTCATAATAATCTAAAAAATTAGATTTAAATTGATCTAATCAAAATAAATTCTAATCTAGATAATTATGTAGAACTATTCTACAACTAGTCTAGACATGCATCAATCATATCTCATATGATGTTTAAAATTAAATAATTTTTATTTACTATTTTTTAGATGTTATTATAATACTTATAATATCAAAAAATAGTAAATAAAAGAATCTAAAATATGATTTAATCAGATTAAATCAAAAATATGCAAGACTATTCTATAGAACTATTCTATTCTAGAACTAGTCATGCATATCTTCTAATCTTAGATCCAAATCATTTAATTTTAATTTTTTCTGATTTTAGATCTGATCTCATCTCATGTGACATCTAAAATCAATTATTTTTTGATTAAAATAAATTTAAAATCAGATCTAAACATTTTTAGAACCATGGCTCTGATACCAGTTGAAGGGAAATCCTGATTTCCCGGTCCAGGTTCGTTCAGATCTGATCAGATCAAGAGATATATTTCAAAATTTTTCCTCTTTGATATGTATCAGATATAGAATGTTTTAGATTTAATTCTTATTATTTTAATAAATAAAATAAAATAAGGATAAATTAAATCAAATTTAATTTACCTGATTTGGGTAATGCAATTATCCATTGATGATCCTGTATGCAGCGGAAGGTTCTGGATCTAGCCACGCAAGCGCCTGGCCTCTATCGGTATCCACTCAGGCTAGATCTAGAGATCCTCTTCTTCTCTATCACGTCTCCAAAAATCAAATCTAGATCTGATCTAGAGGATCTTCAAAACTCCATTTGAAGATTAGCAGTCGTCCTTTGCAGCAGTGCAGCCTTCTAGCTTTTGATCATCTTTCTTTGATCTGGATCGCACCAACCAAGCTCCAAAACTATTTTGGACGTGGAGAGGAGAGGGAGAAGAAGCTTTGGCATGGAGGAAGAGAGGAGAAAAGGCCTTTGGGTGTATGGAAACTCTTATCTCAATCATCTCATGTAATTTGAGTTGGGCATAGGGTCTTATTTATAGACTGACTATGATCCAACTTCTCTTTTTCCCAACCAATCACAACCCTTTGTGAAATCAGATGTAAATTTGATTGGTGGGAATAGAGTCCCCTGGATTCCTCCTTAGAGGGCGCCTAAGACCAGTCAAAGTTGGTTCTTAGAAGAACTCTAATTTGAATCCAAAAAGAAGATAGAGTCCTTGTCCAACAAGTACTCCTAGGCGCCTCCAGCTTGGGTACACACCTAGCGTGGCATGCGCCCTCCTCCTTGTCAGGTTCTGGCAGGAGGACAGGCCCCCACCAGCTCTCCAATAGGTGCGTGACATATGGTCAAAAGTCAAAGTGTCAATGGTCAACGTTTGACCAGTCAAAGGTAGACTTTTGACCAAAGTCAAAGAACAAGAAATGGCAGGTGACCAAAAATGGAAGAACAAGAAATGGCAGGTGACCAAAAATGGCAGGTAATGTCTTACAAAATAAGACAACCATTTTTGACTTGGACAACCTCCAATCAGACCATATGAAGGCCTCTAATTGAGCACAAACTCTTTTGGCTCAGACAGGACAACTTATTTATGATAGTAAAAGAAGAACGTTAGGTTCAATCGTGTGCTAGCACGATTTTCTTGAACCTAATTGAATCTCATTCAGATCAATTGAACTGGATCAGTTCAATTGATGATCACCGGATTCAAACCCTTGTTTGTATGACCCAATTAGGTTCAGTTCTGTATGGTAATGGGATATGTCATGATCTCTATCATCGACATCATCGAAACTCCTTTCGATGGATCAGAACTCTTCTGATTCGAACAGCTAGAATGATTGATCATCTAAATCATTCTAATTGCTCCCAAAATCCACCAGTGACATCTAGCAGTATATGGTGGCAACCCATCAGAGTTGAATGCGAACCTCTTGGTGCAGCTACCTGTGTGATTAAGTTCTTCTATCTTGAGCCCCGATCAGATTAGGGTTAAGGTAAACTCGTCAAACCTTAGTCTCTATCATATGATGTAATCATTCGATTCGAGTCCGATGTGAAAATCTAAATAGAAACTCTTTCTATTATTTCACTCTACCATGTCCATGGATTTCAGGACATGATTCTCATGATCATCATAGGGCTGCTCCTCTACCACCGAGGTAGATAGATTCCATCTTGATGCCATCCAGTTCCTACAATGAATATGCTATAGCCAACATACACCTTAGGATTCCATATGGCTAGGAGACCGAGTAATGGTGTAGTCAAACTATAACACCCTCAAGGTGAACTACCGATGCACCTCAGGTCAAAGAATTAGACACACTATTGCAGCATCGAGTCAGTCATTGACGAGAAGGTAGACTCCCTAATGACTACTCGAGGTGGTCACACTCAGTGCCTTCGTTCTCTAACGGGTACCTGTACTCTCACTCCGGTGTCTCCACACCGTAGACTCAAGACTAATCTATTAAAGAGAAGTGATTGTACATCAACCTTCCGGATCAATCACCATCCTTGTGATGATCCTATGGTCGGGAGCAATTTTTGAGTTAATAATGATTATTCATGTCTTAAATTTTCAACTCTTGAAAATATGAATTATCATTACCATTAACTCAAAAGATGTATCACAGACACTAAATACACATATGTAATAGAAAATAATCCATTTTATTCATATTAGTCAAAATTATAATTTTGCCCCTAGGAGTGTATTACAAGTGTCAGCCAATTCTGGCTTCTAGGGCACATATATCTAACAATATGGACTATGACCGAATCGATATTTGGATCCCTGAAGGTGGTTCAGCTTTTTCCAACCCCTAGTTGGTGAGGAGTTTGGTTCATGCCAATCTCCTTTCGAATGATCGAAAGTCAAGGAGGAGTCAGACTTTGGCCGACTTGTTTGGATCATTCTATCCAACTTTTATTGGGGTAAGTCAGTAACATGCCACCTCTTCTCTCTTTTTTTTTATTGTCTTAACCTACTCTTCTTGAGCAGTGGGCTCATGATATGGCCGAACTTGAGTCGGCTTGTCATAGAATGGTCAATCTTCGGCGTGCGTGCTCTGACTCGGTGTCAGCTGCAAACGTCAAACGTGATTTGATGGTTTGCCAATTGGAGGAGCAGAAGAGGGATGTAGTTGTCCAAGAGAGAAATTTGTCTGATGAAGTCGCCCACCTCTAAGTTGAACTTGGGTTGGCAAGATCCAAACTTGAGTTGGTTCAATCTGACCTAAAGTCGGCTCAGGTGGAGGTGAAGGCCCAAAAGAGCCACACCAAGAAAAAAACCATGCGGTGGAAAAGTTGGAAAAGGACCATGATAATTGGGCTAAGGAGGTGGAGGATTGTCATAAAAAATGGTAGTCCCCGAGGAGGAAGCATCTTCAGCTAAGATGGAGATCTAGGTTCTACGATAGGATCTTAGTTAGGCAAAGGAGTTGGGCATTGAGAAATTTAAAGCCTCAATCGACTTGAAGATCCTGATCCTACAAGGAAGCAAAGCTTCCTACTGGATTGGGTTCGACGATGGTAGGGATGCTATCCAACAGCTCTTTTCTAACCTTGACCTCAACAACATCATCATTCTTGATGCTGAAGAAGAAGAAGAGGGAAGAGGCGATGAATGAAGAAACCAGATCTAGGGTTTCACAGGTAGATCTTGAAACTTTTTCAAAATCTTGTAGTAGAAGACTTAAATAAATCTAAAACTTATTTAAATAATCATGTAAACACCTAGATCTTAGATCTATTATATGATCAAGGCATGATATTAAATCAAAAATTAAAATTAAATAAGAGAAAAAAGTTGATCAAATCAACCTAGATCTATACTACATCAAATGCAGGTATGAAGTTTATAGATTAGATCTATTATCTGAGCAAGTTAAATGTTCTAACTTACTAATCCGGGCTTGAGGATGAAGTCACAAGCGGCACACGCATCCGACCTCTAGGAGTCATCCACACAAGCCTACGATCTCTGATCTAAAGTCTGATGTAGGAAATCAGCACAGCATGCTAGTACTATGCTGATCCTTCTTCGACGGTCGATCCGATGCTCCCTTCTTCAAAATTTGGACTCTCCAAAATATGAGTAGGAAGATGAGAGTTTCTTGATCTATGACTCTCTCAAAAAACTCAAAAGAAAGGAGAGATTGAAAATAAAACAGCCCTACAAGAAGACCCTCTTCTTCTTCTCTTTTCTCTCACCTAGACACCTAGTTTGGTGCCTATGAAACCCCCATGCCCAAGGACCCTCTTCCTCTGATTTTTGCACACCCCAAATCTATCCCAAAGTTCTATATTCCATGAAAAAATTAGAATAAAACTCATCCAATAAATAGAGAAAAAGAAGAGTCCAAGTTAGGTTAAATTTTTAGACTAGAAATATCCAAACATGGGAAGTTGTTCCGGCGCCCAACTCTTGGGCGCCTCCTCCATAATTTTTGGCATGGACCAGCAAGTGAGGGTGCACAAAAAAGAAGATTATTTTCATAAAATAAGGGAAGAATTAATTAAAAGAGAGGGCGGCACTCAAGAAAAGATGTTTTGGTCAATAAGGATTCTATCTCATAGAATCCTAAGCAAAACCAATTCCTCCTTTGACTTGGTCTTCCACCTAACTTCCAAATATGACTTGGAAGGAGAGAGAGGGCATGAAAATCAGGAAGAAAGAAACTTTTTATGAAAAATACCTAAAAAATTGGTTTGGAGGGCATTGGGACCAAGGTGGCGCAAGGAGATAGGGAGTCCTAGTCACACTAGGACTCCTATTTTGACTTGGTCAAACAAGATCTTTTAACCAAATAAAATCAAGATTAAACCAACCTAATTAAATAAGACCCTAACCCATTTAAAAACTTAATTAAATTAGATTAAATTTAATTTAATTTTAATTTATTTTCTAATCAAATTAAAAAATTGGGTTAATCCAAGTCCTAGCTAGACTAGGACTAGTTCTTCCTTGCACTTGGCTTATCCAATAAACCAATTGGACTTGATCCAATCAAGTTCAAACTAAATCTAATTAAATATAATTAAATCTAATTAAATTTTATTTAATTAGACTTAATCTTATTCTATTGGCTTAATCAAATTAAGCCAATTAATAATTCAATTCCTAATTGATCCTCCTACAACACTGACACTAGGTTAAACACCAATCATATTGATTGTTTAACCCAAGAACGATTCTTAATCATTGATCAACCATCCAATCAGATCATAAGCTCTAATGTGTATGATCTTATAGGTCTGAACTTAAGTCGATAGCATAGAAATAAATTTCTGTACCAATCAAAGTGACCATCTAGCAATGATACTCGATGGCTGGATAGATCGAAGGTGTAGAACACCATCCTTAGAACCCATGTGGATATAGTTTCCATATAATTCATCCCCTTGACCATAATGCTCATAGGACACCTCAAAGTTCAACTATCAACTCTAATCAGATTGTCCACATTATATTTTAAAATACCAAATCCATCTGATGGATTATCCTGGCCAAGATTTTACTATATTAAAATACAGTGATACATTCTTCTCCAACTCTTGGAGTGGTCAATTCCATCTTGATTATACTTCGACTTTGCAAGTATTTAACTATGCCCAGAAGCCTTCCATTGCTGAATTAAAAATTTAGTTAGTCCGATACCAAAGCACAGTAAGTCGCTTGCAAGTCACTGAGGTGATCTCAGGTCTAAGGGATACTTATACCTATATCCTATCAGAGATATTCTCGATAGCAGAATGCTCTGGAGTTGATCATGTTCAATGATGATGTACCCATACATCTCACCTGTATGTCATACCAGTGTCTCTACACATCTTGATTAAGAGGAGAACCAACATATAGCAATCTATACTCGATAGATGCTGTCATCCTAATTAACAGTCTATCATTTAGTCATGAACAAATTTAAGGACTAATCGATCGATCTTCTCTTTATCGAAACTAAATAGTCCTAAGGAATTCATCACAGCAATTGAGTTCATTAGAAGATGTAAACTTATGATGAAAAAAGATGTCAAAATATTTTTTTATTAATTAATAAATCAATTATAATATCTCAACCATCAACAGATTGATGATTGGCTTTGGGACACAATTCTCAACAACTTCTACTTATCCTAAAGCCACTTGGCATAATATCTAATACCCATCTTCGACTTATGGTTATCGAACTCCTTGATTGCCAGGGCTTTAGTAAAGGGGTCGGCTAGATCTTCTTTTCATCAATCTTTTGAAGATCGATGTCACCACAATCCGCGATTTCATCGACCAAATGGAAGTGGCATAGAATGTGCTTTGTTTGTTGGTGTGCCTTCGATTTCTTTGCTTGAGCTATGGCGCCAATGCTGTCGCAGTAAAGCAGAACTGAACCATCAATGGAGGATACTACTCCAAGCTTGGTGATAAACTTTCTCAGCCATACAGCTTTCTTTGCTGCATCTGATGCTACCATGTACTCTATTTCACAAATAGAGTCAGCCACTGTATGCTGCTTGAAACTTTTTTAGTAGATGGCTCCACCATTTAGAGTAAAGATATATTCCGACATACTTTTACTATCATCATGATCAGATTTAAAGCTGGAGTCTGTAAATCTCACAAGCTTTAGATCTGACTCACCATAAACCAACCATTGGTCCTTAGTATTTTTCAAATACTTAAGGATGGTTTTAACCACCTTCCAATGATTTTCTCTAGGGTTAGACTGGTATCTACTCACTACTCCTAGTAAGTATGCCATGTCTGGTCTCATACATGTCATTGCATACATAATAGATCCCACTGTCGAAACATATAAAATTCTACTCATACGCACTCTCTCTTCAAGAGTTGTCGGACAATCCCTCTTAGAGAGAGAAATTTTTTGGTCTATTGGAAGATAGCCCTTTTTGAAATTCTCCATGCTAAATCTCTTTAGCATAGTTTTTGAAATTCTCCATGCTAAATTCTCCATTCTTTTAGATCTATCCCTATAGATCTTCATCCCTAAGATGTAAGATGCTTCACCCAAGTCCTTCATGGAGAATTATGATGACAACTAGACTTTTATTCCTTATAGTGCAGAGATGTCATTCTCAATTAAGAGAATATCATCCACGTACAAAATAAGAAATACCATTGCTGGACCATTTGCTCATTTGTAAATGTAGAGTTCTTCTCTATTCTTAATGAAGCCATACATTTTGATCATTTTATCAAAATATATGTTCCAACTCCGAGATGCCTGCTTCAATCCATAAATGGATCTCTGAAGCTTGCACACCTTGGACTCATCTATGGATGTGAACCCTTCAAGTTATATCATATACACCTCTTCGGTCAGCTCTCCATTTAGGAAAGCTATCTTCACATCCATCTTTCAGATCTCTGAAAGGTATATGCCCTCAAGCCAATCAAAAATTTATTTATTTTTGAACTGTTCTTTATCTTCCAAACTCATGTAATGACATTTTAAAATAAATAAAGGCATTATTTCATCATACGTAGTGTCTTATTATTTATTTAAGATTATCATGAACCTCATAAATTAAGGCTATGATTTTAGGATTATGATGAGATCATACCAGTGAGACCTAAAATCTTAAAACCCTAATTTAAACATTTCTGATCGATGGAACATTGAGTTGGGGATTAATGTTTCTGGTAAGACTAGCACATCTTTTGTATACTCAATTGAGAGATGATTGATCTCACAATCACTTATGTATGACACTAATATAAGGATGTGGGTGCTCATTAGAGAATGAGTTCATTGAATTGATCTAAGTTGAGAATATCTAATGGAGTCTTATCTACATGTCAATAGATGGTTCTCATAGTGGAATTGTGCATGTAATTCTTTGACTTGAAACTACCATAGAATCTTATATATATGAATCCATATTTTGGTTCATACTCATTCATGACTCAGTAATATATGGAATAATCTAGATATGGTAGATTATATATGAAGGTTGTGAGTAGGTTAACATGGAATCGATCACTCCTAGTAAGAGAAAATCGCATCCTTCCTGCTTCAAACAAATGATGATTCAGGAAGACATTGATCAAAGCATGATGAAAATTAGAAATGGTTTCTAATGTTTCATTAAATGAATCATCATCATAAGATTGAAAGAAAAATGAATATGATATTGGGTTTGACATAATTTCATATGCAGAGTCAAATTCAGGATGCAGGGTGATCGAAGGATCTAGTTGCATGATAACTTTTCACTGAAGGATATTTTTGGTATTTCCATTAAAATTTCACATCTTTTGAAAGGTCATGATATGTTGCTAGACATCAATCATGTCTTGTGGATTTGATCAAATTAAAATTTTAATTTGATCATTAAATTAGAAAGTGTTATAATTGGTCAAACTGGGTAGGCTAGTTTTGACCTAAATCGGTTTAGTTGAGTTCTAACCTGATTAGGTCAAATCACACCTAGACCCACTGCTAGCTAGATGTGAAACCCAATGGGTCACACATAAAGAGAATTGATTAAGGATCTAATTGGATTAGACCATGTTTGCAAGATGAACATGCTAGCACATGTAGCAAACCCTAGCACTCAGATTCGAATTTGATTCGAATCGGCTTTCGATTTGGGCTAATTAAGGATCAATTTGAGCCAAATTGGATTTGGTCTTGAATTGGATTAATCTAGACTGATTGAGCTTTAGTTATGGCATCACATACCAAAATCCCATGCACTAGAGAGTCTCTCTCTTACGTGTGGAAAGTCTTTCATGCATAAAGAGTTTTTGGCGCATGGGATTAAGTTGGCGCCTATCTTCTTTGACTTTTTTTATTTTTTATGTCATATAATTTTTTCAAATAGAAAAGGACATCAGATATGGGGTGCAAAAGAGTCCTTCTGTAGGTTAAAAACTCCATTATCTATTTGCATAAGAAGGGACTCTTTGTCGCCCAGGACTCCTTGCCGCCCACTCTTCCTTGGCGCCTCTTGGACCAAGTCAAAGTCCCTTAGGACTTTGACTATTCAAAGATCATCTCCACGCCATTTTTACTGAATGGGCATCCCTCTTCAAGGCCATTAGATGGCCTTCTTATCTGATTTGATGGTTGAAAATGATGGCGCCAAAAATAAAAGCTTGCAACTCATCGTAAATAACTTACGTAGAATTAGTCCAAGAGTTCTTTTGCTTTAAGGCACCTCTTGGACTAAGTCTACATGTCATTATTAGTTGATTATATGTGAGATAGGCTGAAGGGACATGAGATAACAATATGAAAAGAGTGCAAGAAAATATGTTTGCACCCCTACGTACATTATAAATAAGGGTGCACACCAAGAGTCCGAATGTTGTAAAAATTATCTTTCTTTCTTACAAGTATTTTCTTATTATCTTTTTTTTTTATTTCCTTCTCTTGTCCAAACCTTGTCCTTATAAGGATAAGAAGTCATTTTAAGAAAAAGAGATTAGGAAAAAAAATCAAGAAGACAAGGAAAAGGAAAGATAGGCAAGGAGAGACAAGGAAGATGACATAAAGGCTAAGGAAGGTCTTGTCTATTTAATTAAAGTTTTTATTATTAAAATTTTAATTATAGATAAATCAAAGGTGCTAGTATCTTGATCAAGTTTCTGTGTGGATCAACGTTGGAGGATGAACACGTGGGCACCTGGTGGAACCCCTAATGGATTGCTGCCGACAATTAGGGATAATTCAGAGTTTAGTGATAAAAGGTATGTTCTAATACTTTTTTTTATATTACAAATGCATGTTATATGATTTAATTGCTAATAAAGTTATCCTAAGGTTCAGGTTTGATTTGTATGATTTCATAATTTTGCTTTGAAATCCATACTTCTGCCCTGTACACCAATCCTATCAGTGGTATCAAAGCAAGCCTTATTAGGTTAAATCATATATTACTTTACTTATATTATAATGGCTTAAATGTAAATATGATATGATATTTTGTTTTAGCATGTTATTTATATGATGAGATCATATTTTTTTATTTATCATATGAGATTATGATGTATATATTATTCTGTAAAGATTGCCCTGACATAGTGGAAAGTATTCACTATGTAATGATGGTTATCCTAGAATAATTATATATTAATATATATATATATAAATTTTATCATAATTGATGCTTTTATGCATTTAGTTTGATTTAAATCAGAATTTGCATCGAGACCATTTAAATTCCTCTTTAAAATTATATTAAGTTGTAGTGTAATTAATCTATGGCTGAATCAATCGAGATATCTAATTAATCAATCGGTGTCTAGAAAAAATGGTTCATGATTGGTAAAGAGAACGTGATTTTTTAATTGGTTCCATTGTCTGACCTGATCAATTTATTGGTATCTAAGGAAAGCAACAGAGGGACCCCCACTTCTCTTCCATTTACCTAACTGATTCGATTAATTTAATTCTAGATTGAAATGCTTAGTATTATATTCACTACATTAAGGCCTTCCTTCATACTAGGTTCTTATTATATTCAGAACCATATTAGTTTTGTAGTGTAATCACAAGATCTATCGTGGGGAATGATGTAATATTAATCTAGTGCATTGAGATGCTTACAACATTTTGAATATACTACTTTGTTATGTAACCACAAAAGTAGTTATATTTCATTTTGACTGTATAGAAATGATGGGATCTATTTAAACTAAAACATTAAAATTTGTTGTACTAACACAAGACTATTAATATTTTAGAGGCAAAAATTTTTTGAGAGCTGCATAAAATATAATTGAAAAGAGTTTCCTACCTTTGATCTTATAATAGGTTTGTTGTACAACCATAAGACCTTTTATAAGGAATTAGGGTCTTATTCTCACTAAGAAAATCAATTAGAGGGTTATGTTTTTTGATTAAATAGTAGGAGATATAATTAAATTAAAGTCCTATTTAATTATGTTTGTCATCATGAGTTATTTGCTTATGTATTGCTCTTTATTATGTAGATTAAATGGCTTCTTCACTTTCATTACGTTCAATTTTGGTTTCAAATAAAATAACAGATCAAAATTATGTGGATTGACTGAGAAACCTAAAAATAGTACTCAGTCAAGAAAAACTCTCCTATATTCTTGATGCCCCTGATCCTAAGCCATTAGGAAAAGATGCCATAGATGAAGATAAGTCCACATATAAGATATGATAAAATGATTTTCTTACTGTTAAATGCATCATACTTGCCTCTATAAGTAATGAATTACATAGGTAGCATGATAGCATGGACACTCAATCCATATTGCTCAATCTAAAAGAGCTTTATGGAGAGCATAGTAGGACTACTAGATATGAGGTATCTAAGCAATTATTTCGTGCAAGAATGATAGAAGGAACATCCATACAAAATCATGTTTTGATGGTAATTGACCTAATCACTCGATTAAGTCAATTAGGTTTTGTTATGGATGGAGAGTTAAGTCAGGATTTGATTCTGCAATTACTCCTTGAATCATTTTCTCAGTTTGTCATAAACTATCACATGAACAAATTGAATTCTTCCTTACCTGAGCTATTTAATATACTCAAGATAGCAGAAAGCCATATCAAGAAGGATAAGGCTCCTCTTCTTCTTATGGATGGGATCTCCAAGAAGAAGGCAGGCAAAAAGGATTCAAAGAGAAGGTTGAACCTTAAAGATGGTATAAATATGAAGAAAAAGGGGAAGAAGGTCTTCGAGCAGACGATCTATTTTTACTGTGGTAAGATAGATCATTGGAAGAGGAATTGCAAGGCTTACCTTGCAACCATGAAGTCTGGTGCAAATAATGCACCAAAAGGTATGTATGAGATACATACTATATTATCATTAAATTCTTCCATTTCAAACTCTTGGGTATTAGATACTGACTATGGTTTTTATATTTGTAAATCTTTGCAGGGGCTGTAAAAAATTAAGAGTTTGAAGAAAGATGACTTCAAGCTCTATGGCACTGGAGGAGAGTCTATCCAAGCAGAAGCTGTAGGGACAAATATATTGAAGTTATCTTCTAGAAAGATCTTAGAGCTTATAAATTGTTATTATATACCTAAGATCATTAGAAATATTATATCTATATCCTTATTAATTAAACAAGGTTATAGTCTTAATGTAACGAGCGAAGGTTGCTGGATTAAATATTCTGATGACTCTATGTTTGGATGATAATATATTTTATATTGATGAAAATAGAAAATATAAGAGAGATGACATAAATAATACTTTACTTTGGCATTGTCGATTAGGCCATATTAGTGAGGCTAGGATTAATAAGTTATACAAAGAAAAGTTCTTTAATCTTTTTGATTATGAATCATGTCTCATGGGTAAAATGACTAAGACTTCATTTAGTGGATATGGAGAGAGGACAAAAGAATTATTAGGACTTATACATACGGATGTATGTGGTCCTATGACAACTCAAGCCAGAGGAGGATACTCTTATTTTATAACATTCATTGATGATTTATCTAGATTTGGATATGTGTATCTTATGAAACACAAATCAGAAGCCTTTGATAAATTTAAAGAGTATCAAAGTATGGTCGAAAAATAAACTGTACATTATATAAAAATCCTTCGATCTGATTGGGGAGAAGAATACGTATCTAGTGATTTTCTAGACTATTTTAAAGTTAAAAAAATTTTCTCTAAATGGACACCTCCTTATACACCATAATTAAATGGTGTAGTCGAAAGAAAAAATTATACCTTATTAGATATGGTACGGTCCATAATGTGCTTCACTGAATTACCTATTTCCTTCTAGGGCCATGCTCTGGAGACCGCAATTTATATCTTGAATAGAGTACCTTCTAAATCTATATCTAGTACTCCATATGAGATATGGAGAGGTAAGAAATCCAATCTTAAGTATTTTAAGATATAGGGTTGTCCAGCATATGTCAAAAGAAATTTTGGACATAAGCTTGATGCTAGATCAGACAGATGTCTATTTATCGAATATCCTAAAGATAATATAGGATATTTATTCTACCACCCTACTGAACAAAAAATATTTGTAAGTAGGCGTGTCACTTTCATGAAAAAAAAATTTATCCTAGAAAAGGGCAGTGGCAGAAATATTGAACTTAGTGAATTTCAAGAAAATCAAATAAAAATTTTTCAACCAAATAATCACATAAAAGAACCAGAACATATAACTCCTATTCATAGGTCTGAAAGAGTTCGACATACACCTATTAGGTATGGATTCATTATTGAGAATAATGAAGCCTATGTCATTGAGAATGATAAACCTCTGACCTATATGGAAGCAGTCAAAAGTAAGGACTCTGACAAATGGCTGGCTGCCATGCAATCTAAAATGGACTCCATGCACACCAACAAAGTATGAACTTTGGTAGATACACCAGAGGATATAAATCCTATTGGATGCAAATGGATTTTTAAGAAAATGATTGGAGCAGATGGTCAAATTGAAACCTATAAGGCTAGATTGGTGGCTAAGGATTTTAGAGAAAAATAGGGGATTGATTATGATGAAATATTTTCACATGTTGCCATGCTCAAATCTATTCGAATTAGGCTTGCCATAGCAGCATACCACGACTATGAAATATGGCAAATGGATATGAAGACTGCCTTTCTTAATGGTTTCCTTGAGGAGGAGTTCTATATGTCATAGCCAGAGAAATTTGAATCAAATGAGAGACCAAATTAGGTATGCAAGCTTAAGAGATCAATTTATGGATTAAAGCAAGCATTAAGGAGTTGGAGCATCCATTTTGATGTAACAGTCAAAGAGTTTGGTTTTATCAAGAATGTGGATAAACCATGTGTGTATAAAAAAATTAGTGGGAGAACCATAGTCTTCTTGGTTCTGTATATAGATGACATACTCCTCATTGGGAATGATATCCCAATGTTGCAATCAGTCAAATTATGGCTATCAAATAAGTTTTCTATGAATGATTTGGGAGAAGCATCCTATATACTAGGAATAAAGATCTATAGAGATAGATCTAAGAGGATGCTAGGCTTGTCCCAATCTAGGTAAATTGACTTAATACTGAAAAGATTCAGTATGGATGGGAGTAAAAGAGGTTACTTACCCAAGAGTCAAGACACACATATCTCTAAAAAGATGTCTCTAAAGACACCCAAAGAGAGAAATAGAATGAGTTCTATTCCTTATGCTTCGGCTGTTGGATCAATAATGTATGCCATATTATATACAAGGCTTGATGTTGCTTATGCCTTAGGCATTGCAAGTAGATTTCAAGCTGATCTAGGAAAGGATCATTGAAAAGTTGTGAAAAATATTCTTAAGTACTTAAGAAAGACTAAAGATATTTTTCTAGTATATGGTGCTTCTGATCTTAAACTAGAAGCATATTCTGATTCTAGTTTTCAATCAGACCCAGATGATAGCAAATCCATTTTAGGGTATGCCTTTACTCTGAATGGTACAGCAGTGAGTTGGAAGAGTATTAAGCAACCAACTGTAGCTGACTCAACTACTGAGGTAGAATATATAGCTATAAGTGAAGTCGCCAAGAAAGCTGTCTGGATGAAGAAGTTCATCACTGAATTGGGTGTTATTCCTAAAATTAAGAATCCAGTACCACTTTACTATGACAATACTGGAGCTGTTGCTCAAGCAAAGGAACCTAGGTCTCATCATAAATCCAAACACATTTTGAGACGTTTCCATCTCGTTCGTGAAATTATTAAAAGATAAGATGTAGTCATAGAACGAGTTGACACAAAGAACAATATAGTAGACCCATTCACTAAGGCTTTACCACTGCAATTGTTTGATCGCCATCTTGATTGTATGGGATTAAAATATAAGGGTGATTGGCTTTAGTGCAAATAGGAGATTGAAAGGTATATGCCCTCAAGCCAATCAAAAATTTATTTATTTTTGGGCTGTTCTTTGTCTTCCAAACTCATGTAATGACATTTTAAAATAAATAAAGGCATTGTTTCATCATATGTAGTATCTTATTATTCATTTAAGATTATGATAAATCCCATAAATTAAGCCTATGGTTTTAGGATTATGATGAAATCATACCAGTGAGACCTAAAACCTTAAAACCCTAATTTAAACATTCCTAGTCGATGGAACATTGAGTTGGGGATCAATGTTTCTGGTAAGACTAGCACATCTTTTGTACGCTCAATTGAGAAGATGATTGATCTCACAATCACTTATGTATGATACTAATACAAAGATGTGGGTGCTCATTAGAGAATGAGTTCACTGAATTGATCCAAGTTGAGAATATCTAATGGAGTCTTCTCTACATGTCAATAGATGGTTCTCATAGTGGAATTGTGCATGTAATCCTTTGACTTGAAACTACCATAGAATCTTATATATATGAATCTATATTGTGGTTCATACTCATTCATGACTCACTCATGTACGGGATGATCTGGATATAGTAGATTATATATGAAGGTTGTGAGTAGGTTAAAATGGAATCAATCACTCCTAGTAAGAGAAAATCGCATCCTGCCTGCTTCAAACAAATGATGATTCAAAAAGACTTTGATCAAAGCATGATGAAAATTAGAAATAGTTTCTAATATTTCATTAAATGAATCATCATCATAAGATTGAAATAGAAATGAATATGATATTGGGTTTGACATAATTCCATACCCAGAGTCATATTTAGGATGCAGGGTGATCGAAGGATCTAGTTGCATGATAACTTTCCACTGAAGGATATTTTTGGTATTTCTATCAAAATTTTACATCCTTCGAAAAGTCACGATATGTTGCTAGACATCAATCATGTCTTGTGGGTTTGATCAAATTAAAATTTTAATTTGATCATTAAATTAGAAAGTGTTCTAATTGGTCAAACTGGGTAGGCTAGTTTTGACCTAAATCAGTTTAGTTGAGTTCTAACCTGATTAGGTCAAATCATACCTAGATCCACTGCTAGTTAGATGTGAAATCCAATGGGTCACACACAAAGAGAATTGATTAAGGATCTAATTAGATTAGACCATGTTTGCAAGATGAACATGCTAGCACATGTAGCAAATCCTAGCACCCAGATTCGAATTGGATTCGAATCGACTATCAATTTGGGCTAATTAAGGACCAATTTGAGCCAAATTGGATTTGATCTTGAATTGAATTAACCTAGACTGATTGGGATTTTGTTGGGGCATCACATACCAGAATCCCACATGCTAGAGAGTCTCTCTCTTGCTCGTGGGAAGTCTTTCATGCGCAAAGCATTTTTGGCGCATAGGATTAAGTTGGCGCCTACTTTCTTTGACTTTTCCTATTTTTGATGTCGCATAATTCTTTTAAATAGGCATGGACATCAGATATGGGGTGCAAAAGAGTCCTTCTACAGGTTAAAAACTCCGTTATCTATTTGCATAAGAAGGGACTCTTTATCGCCCAGGACTCCTTGCTGCCCACTCTTCCTTGGCGCCTCTTGGACCAAGTCAAAGTCCCTTGGGACTTTGACTATTCAAAGATCATCTCCATGCCATTTTTGCTGAATGGGCATCCCTCTTTAAGGCCATTAGATGGCCTTCTTATCTGATGGTTGAAAATGATGGCACCAAAAATAAAAGCTTGCGACTCTTCGTAAATAACTTACGTAGAATTAATCCAAGAGCCTTTCTACTTTAAGGCACCTCTTGGACTAAGTCTACATGTCATTATTATTTGATTAGGCCTGAGATAGGCTGAAGGGACATGAGGTAATAATATGGAAAGGGTGCAAGAAAATGTGTTGGCACCCCTACGTACATTATAAATAAGGGTGCACACCAAGAGTCCGAAGGTTGTGAAAATTATCTTTCTTTCTTACAAGTATTTTCTTATTATCCAATTTTTTTTTCTTTCCTTTTCTTGTCCAGACCTTGTCCTTATAAGGATAAGAAGTCATTTTAAGAAAAAAAGATTAGGAAGAAAAATCAGGAAGATAAGGTAAAAGAAAGATAGGTAAGGAGAGACGAGGAAGGTGACTTAAAGGCTAAGAAAGGTCTTGCCCATTTAATTAAAGTTTTTATTATTAAAATTTTAATTATAAATAAATCAAAAGTGCTGATATCTTGATCAAGTCTCTGTGTGGATCAACATTGGAGGGTAAACACGTGGGCACCTGATGGAACCCCTGATGGACTGCTATCGATAATTAGGGATAATTCAGGGTTTAGCAATAAGAGGTATGTTCTAATACTTTCTTTTATATTATAAATGCATGTTATATAATTTAATTGCTAATAAGATGGTCCTAGGATTTGGGTTTGGTTTGTATGATTTCATAATTTTGCTTTAAAATCCATGCTTCTGCTCTGTACACCAATCCTATCAATCTCATAGTCCAAATGGACAGCAATGGCAAGCATGATCCAAATGAACTTGAGCATTGCGATAGGAGAGAATGTCTCATCATTGTCAATACCATAACATTGATGATACCTCTTGGCAATTAGATGGGCTTTGTAGGTCTCCACCTTTCCGTCTGTGCTCCTCTTCCTTTTGAAGACCTATTTATACCCAATGGGTTTAACCCCTTCTGGTGGGTCAACTAATGTCCATACATCATTGACCTTCATGAAATCCATTTCGGATCTCATGGCTTCTAGCCATTTCTCAGAGTCAGATCTCTGCATTACATCCATATAAGTGATCGGATCCTTATTGTTCTCATCGAGTTCGATGGGATTACCGTCCTAGACCAAAAATCCATAGTATATATTCGGATGATGGGGTACTCTGCCGAATCGCCTTAATGGTGCGGATTCACTAGGCTTTGGATTTGATTTGATCAAATCCGACTTAGGTTCAACATTCTATGTCGGACTTTCTACCTATTGAACTTCATCAAGTTCAACCTTAGAGGCAACAGTTCCTTTATCAAGAAACTTCTTCTCCAAAAAAGTTGTCCTAAGGCTGACGAACACCTTTTGTTCATCAACATGGTAGAAATAGTATCCTTTGATCTCTTTTGGGTACCCTTATGAATGTACACTTATCATACCTAGGTCCAAGTTTGTCTATAACTAACCGTTTGATATAAGCTGGGCACCCCCAAATCCTAAGGTATGAAAGTGTTGGCTTATACCCTGTCCATATCTTATATGGGGTTTTAACTACAGACTTACTTGGAGCCCTATTTAATAGATAACAAGCCAATTTGAGTGCATATCCCCAGAAGAATATCGGTAAGCTGGCAAATCCTATCATGGATCGGATCATGTCTAACAGAGTCTGATTCCTCCTTTCAGACACACCATTATACTGTGGTGTTCCAGAAGGAGTCCATTGGGAGAGAATCTATTCTCTCCTAGTTATGTGAGAAACTCATCAGAGGTATTCTCCTCCTCGATCAGATCGAAGGATTTTAATACTCTTTCCAATTTATTTTTCTACTTCACTTCAGAATTGTTTGAATATTTTAAAAGAATCCAACTTATGTTTCATTAGATAGACATATCCATATCTAGATAGATCATCTGTGAAAGTAATAAAGTAGACATATCCACCTCTGACACTTGTGCTCATTGATCCACATACATCAGTATGTACTAGACCTAACAGCTCATTGGCTCTCTCATCTTTTTCAGTGAAAGGTGATTTGGTCATTTTACCAAGAAGATAGGATTTACAGGTTGGAAGTGATTCATAATTATTGACTTCGAGGATTCCCTCTTGGGTCAATCTATTTATCCTATTTTTGTTTATATGACCTATCCTATAGTTCCATAAGTAGATATCTGACACACTATCTAATCTAGGATGCTTACCAGTAGAATAGACTATATTAACAAGTTGTGATAACATATATACACCATTATTCAATTATCCACAGAAAGCAGTAACACCATTCACAATGACATTATAAACTCATTTCTTTATTAAAAATTTATAATTATTCATGGCTAAAAGGCCTACAAAAATAATATTTAAAAAGAAACTAGGACAGAATGACAATCACTAAGAACAACGATATGAGATTCAAATACTAGTTTCAAAATTTTTAAAGCTAGAACTGAAACTGGTTTCTGATCTCCAACATTTAGGAATCTCTTGTTAGATATGTGTGCCCTTAAAGCTAGATTGGCTGACACTTGTAATACACTTCTAAGGGCAAAATTATAATTTTAACTATAAATAATAAAATAGATTATTTTGTATCACAATGTGTATTTGAAAGTGTCTGTGATACATCCCTTGAGTTAATGGCAATGATAGTTCATATTTTCAAGAGTTGAAAATTTAAGATATGAATTTTCATTATTAACTCATAAAATGCTTCCGACCGTTGGATCATCATGAGGATAGTGATTGATCCAAAATATTGGTGTACGATTGCTTCTTTAGGATAGATGAGTCTTCAGTCTATGGTGTAGAGACACCAAAATGAGAGTACAGATACTCGTTAGAGAATGAAGGCACTGAGCATGACCACCTCGAGCATTCATGAGGAAGTCTACCTTCTCGTTGATGATTGGCTCGAAGCTACAGTGGTGTGTCTAGTTCTTTGATTTGAAGTGCATCGGTAGTTCACCTTGAGGGTGTTATAGTTTGACTACACCATAACTCAGTCTCCTAGCCATTCGAAATTCTAAGGTGTATGTTGGCTATAGCATGTTTATTGTAGGAATTGGATTGCACCAATAGGAGATCTATTTACCTCAATAGAAGAGAAGCAACCCTATGATGATCATGAGAATCAAGTCCATAAGCCCATGGCCATGGCAGAGTGAAATAATAGAAAGAGTTTCTATTAAGATTTTCATATTGGACTTGAATCGAATGATTAATTCATATGATGGAAATTTGGGTTTGACGAGATCACCTTAACCATAATCCGATCGGGGCTCAAGATAGAGAAACTTAATCACATAGGTAACTGCACCAAGAGTTTTGCTTTCAGTTCTGATGGGTTGCCACCATATGCTGCTAAGTATCACTGGTGGATTTTGGGAGCAATTAGAATGATTTGGATGATTGATCATACTAGTTGTCTGAATCAAAAAAGTTCTGATCCATCGGAAGGTGTTTCGATGATATTGATGATAGAGATCATGACATATTCCATTACCATACAAAACTGAACCTAACTAGATCATACAAATAAGGATTTGGATTTAGATATCATCAATTGGATTAACCTAATTCAATTGATTTGAATAAGATTCAATTAGGTTCAAGAAAATTATGCTAGCACATGATTAAGCCTAATGTTCTCCTTTAACAATCATTAAAATTTGTCTCGACTAAGCCAAATATGTTTGGGCTCATTCAAAAATCTTTATTTGGTTTGACTAGAGTTTATCTAGGTTAGAAAAGGGTTATTTTAATTTATGAGATAAATTTGAGACAACATCTGCCATTTTCCATCACCTACTAAATCTTATCTTTGGACTTTGGTCAAATGTTGACCTTTGACACTTAGACATCTGCCCATATGTCATGCACTCATAGGAGGGAACCTTGGCCCTTGTCCTCCTGTTAAAAAGTAGACAAACAAGAGGCACACACTTAGGGAGGCATGCACCCCATGTGGATAAGGACTGGAGTCCCATATAGATGGGACTCCAGTTGCTTCAGGGAATTAACCTAGATGGCACCAAGAAGACTTATTTCTTGGTGCCATCTAAGGAGAGTTTTGAGGGACTCTAATCTGATTAGATCAGATGATGTCATCCCACTAATCAAATTTAGATCTGATTGGATAAAGGGCCAAGATTGGCTGGGATGATATGGCACTGCATGGCGCAGTAGGGTCTATATAAATCTTATCCACGCCTAGAATAGAGAGCTTCTACTTTAGCCCATGCCACAGAGCTTTTCTCCCTCCTTCTCCATGCCATCCTCTGGTCCTCTTTCTCCTCTCCATGCCTAAGAGATTTTGGGCATGAGTTAGGTGCGATCCAAGCAAGCAAAGACATCAGAAAAGGAAGAAGGCAGCACTGCAGCAAGAGACAATGGTTATTCTTCAAAAGAGTTTTTGAAGATCTTCAAGATCAGATCTGGATCTGATTTTTGAAGAATTGATTGAGAAGAAAAAGATCTCTAGATCCTGTCTGAGTGAATATTGGTTGAGGCTAGGCATTTGCGTGGCTACGTCCAGAACCTCAGGCAAACATCAAGATCATCACAAGGTAATTGAATTATCCAAAATAAAGATATAATTAAATTAGATTTAATTTAATTTTTATTTTATTTTATTTCATCAGATCAATAAGATTAAATCTAAAGAGTCTCAAATTTGATTAAAATTTTAGAAAAAAATTTTAAAATATTTCTTTTGATTCAATTAGATCTGAACGAACCTGATCTGAGAAACAAGATTTTTTCCTTCAACTGGTATCAAAGCCAGATTCCAAAATTTATTAGATCTAATTTTAATTTATTTTTAATCTAATAATTAGATGATTTTAGATATCATATGAGATGTGATTAGATCTAAAATTAAAAAGTTAAAAATTAAATAAATCTAGATCATCGGTAAAGGTTCAGACTTCTACTTCATGTCTGAATTCTTTGAACTTTTCAAAAGCTTCAGACTTATGTCACATAAGATACACATACCCATACCTAGACAGATCATCGGTAAAGGTAATGAAGTAGACAAAATTGCCTCTAGGCGGCACATCGAATGGGCTGCACACATCAGTATGTACTAGGGCAAGGAGATCTGTGGCCCTCTCCACATGTCCAATAAAAGGGAGTTTAGTCATTTTGCCTTGAAGACAAGATTCACAAGTTGGATATGACTCAAAAGTCAATGGACTCAATAGCCCATTTTTCTCCAATTTGTTAATCCTATCTTCTGCTATATGACCTAATCTCAGGTGCCATAGATATCTGTCGTTTGGACTATCCCTAGGTCGTTTGGCATTCACGTTTTGCTCGAATAATGAGCATACCTCCAGAAGGACCTTCCTTCTTGTTCTTCAGGGTGACCAGGTAAATAGGGCAGTTTTGCTTCCAATGGCCGTCGCTGTTGCAATGGAAACACTTTCCTTTGCCATTGGCCTTTTTCTTCGGTTCTGCCTTCTTCTTCTTTGATCCTTCCACCTTTTGCTTTTTCACAGACTTCTTTTTCTTTCCATAAGACTTTCTTTTGGAAGAAGTCCGTTCCATAGCAAGAACTGAGCCTTTAGAACCTTTCATAGAAAGCTCAGCGGTAACCAGCATATTCATCAACTCGGCCAAGGAATTTTGAAGTTTATGCATGTGGTAATTCATGATGAATTGCCCATATGCATCAGTCAAGGATTGCAGAATAATATCGTTCTGCAGGTCCAAGTCCAACTTCACACCGAGCTTCTCAAGCTCTTCCATGTCCTTGATCATTGTCAGACAGTGATCTTGGACTGACTGCCCATCACGCATCTTAGCCTTAAAAAGTCATTTTGTGACTTGATATTTGGCTGCGCGACTCTGTTCACCAAACATCTCCTGTAGGTGAGCCAACATTTGGCGAGCAGTCCCGATATCTTCATGTTGGCGCTGGAGCTCATCAGACATCGAGCCCAACATGTAGTATCTGGCCTTATTGTCTTCGTCAATCCATTTTTCCAGAGACGCTCTCTGTTCAGTGGATGGACGAGGCTGGTAAGGTGGGAGGGTCCTGGTCCAAAACATGTGTTAACTTCTCTGAACCCAAAATAATTTTGTAGTTCCTGAGCCAATCTTTATAATTGGGTCCAGTCAGTCTATGTGTGTCTAGGATACGTGCCAATGGGTTGGACGCAGACATTTTCCTGTAGAGAGTCAAAGATTCTAGTTAGATACTGTAATTTTGACTTGACCAATTTGTTTAGGGATTTTATTTTTAAACAAATTAGCTCCCACTATTTTCTCGGATCCCTACACTCCCTCTGTAGAGATGCGAAAATCTCCGCGATTGAATGATTTCTAGTGGGTGGTGCGGTCTCACCAACTGACTCATCACCTCACCTAACAGTTATTGGTGATGGGTTAGCCAATGAGTGAACAACTCTTGTTCAATGATTCTCTAATCATGGTGCACCCAAACTTGGTCTCTAATTCATGAATCTCACCGTATCCGGAATATTGATCCACTCCTTAGTTAAGTCAGACCCACCATTTGCATAGACTGGGTTCCTAATTGGGTCTCTCACCGTATCCGAAATATTGAGCCCAACTCATCCTCCAGCCCATAGCATCCAATGCCTAATAGACATGGTTGCATCTTCCCGGTGCAACTGAGCCACTGTATCCAGCCGAGAACAATCAACCCCGGGAAGGGCCCGCACGTCTACAATGGTGGAAGACCTCAGACTTAATCTTTTCTTAGGGAGAATTGATTCAGGTCTCATTAAACTAGACTTGGCTTAGTCATAACAATTATGACTAACCTAGTGGCATGGGTTAGCTCGGATTATTGACCACCTCAGATCAGAACTGTGTCAACAGATATGGCCAGGTAAGTGAGACCGGTGGAAGGAATATGCCATTAACTCGCACAAGAACGCATTCAGGTCGAGTAGCTTCCAATTAAAAACCAGTCGGTCGTCTGTGCCAAACTTACCTTAGACACCAAATTATTGAGTCAGAACCAATTGGGTTAGCCTACAATCCAGACTCTAACCTCTGAGCCTAATTAGGTCTTGCTTGATCGTGACTCGATCTTGACCCAGACTTAATCCTATTAGGCTGGTCAATTTAAAGCATTGTTGATCCCATCTAACCAACTCTTGATTCGGTTTGATCAACCGCTTAGACCTAATTGAGCTACCCAAGCCCGAACCCAGTATTATGAATATGTCTTAGATCTGAAATTCTCAATTTTAGACCTAATTAATATTCCATAAACTTAATTCTTAATTAAGTTGGGTTCATAAACAAAATATGCACAATAAATCCTAGGGTTTCAGGATCTAGGGTTTTGCAGAAAGTAAGTTTTGGGTTTCTGATTAAGGACGAACACGCAGCACCCCTACACGTCATAAGAACACCCCATCGAATGGGAAGAGAGGGCCTTTAAACCCTTCTTCGTTCTTATGACCGGACGGCCAAGAGGAACGCCTTAATCAGGAACATGTAATACTACAAAACAGTTTTAGATCTATATCATATATCTCATATACAAATTAGATCTAATCAAGGCATATTTTGCATACATCTCATGTATCATAATCATGCATGTTTTCAGATCTAAATTATCTCATAATAATCTAAAAAATTAGATTTAAATTGATCTAATCAAAATAAATTCTAATCTAGACAATTATGTAGAACTATTCTACAACTAGTCTAGTCATGCATCTAATCATATCTCATATGATATTTTAAAATTAAATAATTTTTATTTGCTGTTTATCAGATGTTATTATAATACTTATAATATCAGAAAATAGTAAATAAGAAGATCTAAAATATGATTTAATCAGATTAAATCAAAGACATGCAAAACTATTCTATAGAACTATTCTATTCTAGAACTAGTCATGCATATCTTCATGTTCTTAGATCCAAATCATTTAATTTTAATTTTTTTCTGATTTCAGATCTGATCACATCTCATGTGACATCTGAAATCACTTTATTTTCTAATTAAAATAAAATTAAAATTAGATCTAAACAATTTAGAACCATGGCTCTGATACCAGTTGAAGGGAAATCCTGATTTTCCGGTCCAGGTTCGTCCAGATCTGATTAGATCAAGAGATATATTTCAAAAATTTTCTCTTGATCTCAATCAGATCTTGATATATTTTAGATCTAATTCTTATTATTTTAATAAATAAAATAAAATAAGATAAATTAAATCAAATTTAATTTACTTGATTTGGGTAATCCTATTACCCTGTAGATGATCCTGATTGCAGCGGAAGGTTCTGGATCTAGCCACGCAAGCGCCTGGCCTCTACCGGTATCCACTCGAGTTGGATCTGGAGATCCTCTTCTTCTCTATCACACCTCCAAAAATCAGATCTGGATCTGATCTGGAGGATCTTCAAAACTCTTTTGAAGATCTGCAGTCGTCCTTTTGCAGCAGCGCAGCCTTCTTGCTTTTGATCGCCTTTCCTTGATCTGAATCGCACCAACCTAAGTCCAAAACTCTTTTGGACGTGGAGAGCAAGGAGAGAAGAGACTATGGCATGGAGAAGGAGGGGAGAGGCAGCCTTGGGGCATGGGGTTTCTCAATTGAATTGCATTCACTTCAAATTAGGGTTGGGCGCAGGGTCTTATTTATAGACCTCTTGTGATCCAACTCCTCTTCCTCTCAACCAATCACAACCCTTTGTGAAATCAGATCTAAATCTGATTGGTTGGAATAGAGACCCCTGGATTCCTCCTTAGAGGGTGCCTAAAACCAGTCAAACTGGATTCTTAGTAGAACTCTGATTGAAATCCAAAAGGGAGGTGGAGTCCTTGTCCAACAAGGACTCCTAGGCACCTCCTACTTGGGCTGACGCCACCCTTGGCGTGTGCCCTTCTCCTTGCCAAGTTCTGGCAGGGGGACAGGCCCCCACCAGCTCTTCCAATAGGTGCATGACATGTGGTCAAAAGTCAAAGGGTCAATGGTAAACGTTTGACCAGTCAAAGGTAGACTTTTGACCAAAGTCAAAGAACAAGAAATGGCAGGTGACCAAAAATGGCAGGTAATGTCTTACAAATAAGACAGCCTATTCTGACTTGGACAACCTCCAATCAGACCATATGAAGGCCTCTGATTGAGCACAAACTCCTTTGGCTCAGTCAGGACAACTTATTTATGATAGTAAAAGAAGAACGTTAGATTCAATCGAGTGCTAGCACGATTTCCTTGAACCTAATTGAATCTCATTCAGATCAATTGAACTAGATCAGTTCAATTGATGATCACCAGATTCAAACCCTTGTTTGTGTGACCCAGTTAGGTTCAGTTCTGTATGGTAATGGGATATGTCATGATCTCTATCACAGACATCATCGAAACTCCTTTCGATGGATCAGAACTCTTCTGATTCGAACAGCTAGAATGATCGATCATCTAAATCATTCTAATTGCTCCCAAAATCCACCAGTGACACCTAGCAGTATATGGTGGCAACCCATCAGAGCTGAATGCGAACCTCTTGGTGCAGCTATCTGTGTGATTCAGTTCTTCTATCTTGAGCTCCGATCAGATTAGGGTTAAGGTGAACTCGTCAAACCCTAGTCTCTGTCATATGATGTAATCATTCGATTCGAGTCCAATGTGAAAATCTAAATAGAAACTCTTTCTATTATTTCACTCTACCATGGCCATGGATTTCTGGACTTGATTCTCATGATCATCATAGGGCTACTCCTCTACCACCGAGGTAGATAGATTCCATCTTGATGCAATCCAGTTCCTACAATGAACATGCTATAGCCAACATACACCTCAGGGTTCCATATGGCTAGGAGACCGAGTAATGGTGTAGTCAAACTATAACACCCTCAAGGTGAACTGCCGATGCATCTCAGGTCAAAGAACCAGACACACTACTGCAGCATCGAGTCAGTCATTGACGAGAAGGTAGACTCCCTAATGACTACTCGAGGTGGTCACGCTCAGTGCCCTCGTTCTCTAACGAGTACCTATACTTTCTCTCCGGTGTCTCCACACCGTAGACTCAAGACTCATCTACTAAAGAGAAGCGATCGTACACCAACCTTCTGGATCAATCACCATCCTCGTGATGATCCTATGGTCGGGAGCTGTTTATGAGTTAATAATGATTATTCATGTCTTAAATTTTCAACTCTTGAAAATATGAATTATCATTACCATTAACTCAAAGGATGTATCACAGACACTAAATACACAGGTGTGATAGAAAATAACCCATTTTATTAATTATAGTTAAAATTACAATTTTGCCCCTAGAAGTGTATTACAAGTCTCAGCCAATTCTGGCTTCTAGGGCACATATATCTAACACCCACATGTCCGACCTCTATGGTTGGTAAACATGGAGCTCCTGGTTCTGATCAGCCCCACTAGTGTGCTAGCTCCTTATCGGAGCCTTCAATGGCTGATCATGATCGATCATATACTTTCTAATTTTTTTGATACTCTAAAAAATTAGAACATAAATACTAGAGTATGATGAAGAGGTGTTTCAAATTTGGTGGTGATCCGATGCTCATGGCACTCGATCTCTCCATCCAAACCCAGATTCCCAAATCTAGGGTTTCACTCTGTCCAAAAAATCTGACACACTAAAAATCCTATCACACCCTCTCTATGTGGATTTTTTTATGAAATAAGTTTTCATGGAAAGATGACTATCAGATCTATAAATTCTATTTAGATCATATCTAAAAATTGAGTATCCTTAAAGGTAAAAATTAGAAGAGAAGAGAGGCATGAGGGAAAAATAAGGTGTTGCAGGACCCTACTCACCTTCACTATGAGATTTTTCTTGCCCAAAACTAATGCCCAATCATATTAAAATTTTTACCATAGAATGATTACCCCTCTATTGAATGCACAAAAATTCTCATAATTTATTGATCCGAATACCATGGGAAAGGTGCATGGAAAGAGATAAGGATCGGAGGTTGAACTTGATTCAACCTCCCAACCAACATCAAATTTAGAAACCTTCTTATCCATATCCAACGCCTATACCAAAATATTTGACATGCATAAGGACTCTCCTTCT
>QRFJ01003379.1:0-22263 GCA_006176705.1 Cocos nucifera | reverse complement strand
GGTCTCTCACCATATCCGAAATATTGAGTCCAACTCATCCTCCAGCCCATAGCATCCAATGCCTAATAGACATGGTTGCATCTTCCCGGTGCAACTGAGCCACTGTATCCAGCCGAGAACAATCAACCCCGGGAAGGGCCCGCACGTCTACAATGGTGGAAGACCTCGGACTTAATCTTTTCTTAGGGAGAATTGATTCAGGTCTCATTAAACTAGACTTGGCTTAGTCATAACAATTATGACTAACCTAGTGGCATGGGTTAGCTCGGATTATTGACCACCTCAGATCAGAACTGTGTCAACAGATATGGCCAGGTAAGTGAGACCAGTGGAAGGAATATGCCGTTAACTCGCACAAGAACGCATTCAGGTCGAGTAGCTTCCAATTAAAAACCAGTCGATCGTCTGTGCCAAACTTACCTTAGACACCAAATTATTGAGTCAGAACCAATTGGGTTAGCCTACAATCCAGACTCTAACCTCTGAGCCTAATTAGGTCTTGCTTGATCGTGACTCGATCTTGACCCAGACTTAATCCTATTAGGCTGGTCAATTTAAGCATTGTTGATCCCCTCTAACCAACTCTTGATTCGGTTTGATCAACCACTTAGACCTAATTGAGCTACCCAAGCCCGAACCCAGTATTATGAATATGTCTTAGATCTGAAATTCTCAATTTTAGACCTAATTGATATTCCATAAACTTAATTCTTAATTAAGTTGGGTTCATAAACAAAATATGCACAATAAATCCTAGGGTTTCAGGATCTAGGGTTTTGCAAGAAAGTAAGTTTTGGGTTTCTGATTAAGGACAAAAACGTAGCACCCCTACACGTCATAAGAACACCCCATCGAATGGGAAGAGAGGGCCTTTAAACCCTTCTTCGTTCTTATGACCGGACGGCCAAGAGGAACGCCTTAATCAGGAACATGTAAATCTACAAAACAGTATAGATCTATATCATATATCTCATATACAAATTTAGATCTAATCAAGGCATATTTTGCATACATCTCATGTATCATAATCATGCATGTTTTCAGATCTAAATTATCACATAATAATCTAAAAAATTAGATTTAAATTGATCTAATCAAAATAAATTCTAATCTAGACAATTATGTAGAACTATTCTACAACTAGTCTAGTCATGCATCTATCATATCTCATATGATATTTAAAATTAAATAATTTTATTTGCTGTTTATCAGATGTTATTATAATACTTATAATATCAGAAAATAGTAAATAAGAAGATCTAAAATATGATTTAATCAGATTAAATCAAAGACATGCAAAATTATTCTATAGAACTATTCTATTCTAGAACTAGTCATGCATATCTTCATGTTCTTAGATCCAAATCATTTAATTTTAATTTTTCTGATTTCAGATCTGATCACATCTCATGTGACATCTGAAATCACTTTATTTTCTAATTAAAATAAAATTAAAATTAGATCTAAACAATTTAGAACCATGGCTCTGATACCAGTTGAAGGGAAATCCTGATTTTCCGGTCCAGGTTCGTCCAGATCTGATTAGATCAAGAGATATATTTCAAAAATTTTCTCTTGATCTCAATCAGATCTTGATATATTTTAGATCTAATTCTTATTATTTTAATAAATAAAATAAAATAAGATAAATTAAATCAAATTTAATTTACCTTGATTTGGGTAATCCTATTACCCTGTAGATGATCCTGATTGCAGCAGAAGGTTCTGGATCTAGCCACGCAAGCGCCTGGCCTCTACCGGTATCCACTCGAGTTAGATCTGGAGATCCTCTTCTTCTCTATCACACCTCCAAAAATCAGATCTGGATCTGATCTGGAGGATCTTCAAAACTCTTTTGAAGATCTGCAGTCGTCCTTTTGCAGCAGCGCAGCCTTCTTGCTTTTGATCGCCTTTCCTTGATCTGAATCGCACCAACCTAAGTCCAAAACTCTTTTGGACGTGGAGAGCAAGGAGAGAAGAGACTATGGCATGGAGAAGGAGGGGAGAGGCAGCCTTGGGGCGTGGGGTTTCTCAATTGAATTGCATTCACTTCAAATTAGGGTTGGGCGCAGGGTCTTATTTATAGACCTCTTGTGATCCAACTCCTCTTCCTCTCAACCAATCACAACCCTTTGTGAAATCAGATCTAAATTTGATTGGTTGGAATAGAGACCCCTGGATTCCTCCTTAGAGGGTGCCTAAAACCAGTCAAACTGGATTCTTAGTAGAACTCTGATTGAAATCCAAAAGGGAGGTGGAGTCCTTGTCCAACAAGGACTCCTAGGCGCCTCCTACTTGGGCTCACGCCACCCTTGGCGTGTGCCCTTCTCCTTGCCAAGTTCTGGCAGGGGGACAGGCCCCCACCAGCTCTTCCAATAGGTGCATGACATGTGGTCAAAAGTCAAAGGGTCAATGGTAAACGTTTGACCAGTCAAAGGTAGACTTTTGACCAAAGTCAAAGAACAAGAAATGGCAGGTGGCCAAAAATGGCAGGTAATGTCTTACAAATAAGACAGCCTATTCTGACTTGGACAACCTCCAATCAGACCATATGAAGGCCTCTGATTGAGCACAAACTCCTTTGGCTCAGTCAGGACAACTTATTTATGATAGTAAAAGAAGAACGTTAGATTCAATCGAGTGCTAGCACGATTTCCTTGAACCTAATTGAATCTCATTCAGATCAATTGAACTAGATCAGTTCAATTGATGATCACCAGATTCAAACCCTTGTTTGTGTGACCCAGTTAGGTTCAGTTCTGTATGGTAATGGGATATGTCATGATCTCTATCACAGACATCATCGAAACTCCTTTCGATGGATCAGAACTCTTCTGATTCGAACAGCTAGAATGATCGATCATCTAAATCATTCTAATTGCTCCCAAAATCCACCAGTGACACCTAGCAGTATATGGTGGCAACCCATCAGAGCTGAATGCGAACCTCTTGGTGCAGCTATCTGTGTGATTCAGTTCTTCTATCTTGAGCTCCGATCAGATTAGGATTAAGGTGAACTCGTCAAACCCTAGTCTCTATCATATGATGTAATCATTCGATTCGAGTCCAATGTGAAAATCTAAATAGAAACTCTTTCTATTATTTCACTCTACCATGGCCATGGATTTCTGGACTTGATTCTCATGATCATCATAGGGCTACTCCTCTACCACCGAGGTAGATAGATTCCATCTTGATGCAATCCAGTTCCTACAATGAACATGCTATAGCCAACATACACCTCAGGGTTCCATATGGCTAGGAGACCGAGTAATGGTGTAGTCAAACTATAACACCCTTAAGGTGAACTGCCGATGCATCTCAGGTCAAAGAACCAGACACACTACTGCAGCATCGAGTCAGTCATTGACGAGAAGGTAGACTCCCTAATGACTACTCGAGGTGGTCACGCTCAGTGCCCTCGTTCTCTAACGAGTACCTATACTTTCTCTCCGGTGTCTCCACACCGTAGACTCAAGACTCATCTACTAAAAAGAAGCGATCGTACACCAACCTTCTGGATCAATCACCATCCTCGTGATGATCCTATGGTCGGAAGCTGTTTATGAGTTAATAATGATTATTCATGTCTTAAATTTTCAACTCTTGAAAATATGAATTATCATTACCATTAACTCAAAGGATGTATCACAGACACTAAATACACAGGTGTGATAGAAAATAACCCATTTTATTAATTATAGTTAAAATTACAATTTTGCCCCTAGAAGTGTATTACAAGTCTCAGCCAATTCTGGCTTCTAGGGCACATATATCTAACACCCACATGTCCGACCTCTATGGTTGGTAAACATGGAGCTCCTGGTTCTGATCAGCCCCACTAGTGTGCTAGCTCCTTATCGGAGCCTTCAATGGCTGATCATGATCGATCATATACTTTCTAATTTTTTTGATACTCTAAAAAATTAGAACATAAATACTAGAGTATGATGAAGAGGTGTTTCAAATTTGGTGGTGATCCGATGCTCATGGCACTCGATCTCTCCATCCAAACCCAGATTCCCAAATCTAGGGTTTCACTCTGTCCAAAAAATCTGACACACTAAAAATCCTATCACACCCTCTCTATGTGGATTTTTTTATGAAATAAGTTTTCATGGAAAGATGACTATCAGATCTATAAATTCTATTTAGATCATATCTAAAAATTGAGTATCCTTAAAGGTAAAAATTAGAAGAGAAGAGAGGCATGAGGGAAAAATAAGGTGTTGCAGGACCCTACTCACCTTCACTATGAGATTTTTCTTGCCCAAAACTAATGCCCAATCATATTAAAATTTTTACCATAGAATGATTACCCCTCTATTGAATGCACAAAAATTCTCATAATTTATTGATCCGAATACCATGGGAAAGGTGCATGGAAAGAGATAAGGATCGGAGGTTGAACTTGATTCAACCTCCCAACCAACATCAAATTTAGAAACCTTCTTATCCATATCCAACGCCTATACCAAAATATTTGACATGCATAAGGACTCTCCTTCTATGTGTCCACTCCGAGAATGCACAAAAAATTGCATGAAGTAAAATCAAAGTGGGCATGGGAAAAGGATAAGAACGAGAGGAAGTTGAGAAGTTTCAACTTCTACATTGAATTCAAAATTCAAATTATTTTGACCAGTCGAACCATTGGACCAGATCAAAGGTAGAATAGATAAGAGGTGCAGAAGGTATCTGAGTGTGAGAAAAAATTCATGCAAAATAAAGAGGGGAGTGGGTCAAAGATTGGTCAAATATTATAGGCGCAGGGAGTTGAAAGTTTAAACCTCCTTTGACTTTTCAAAATTGGTTTCAACTAAACCAATTATTCTACACCCAATAAGACCAGGTCAAATCTAACTAAATTAGATTTAACCCAACTTATTAAATTTTTAATCAAATTAGAAATTAATTTGGTCCAGCCCTTGATTAAATCATGGTCAAATCTCCCATAGCAATTAGGTCAACTCACGACCTGATTGGGTCAAACCCAATCGAATCCAATTCGATCAAACTTGATCAAATCTCCATCGCTCAATCAAACTGAGTTAATCAATAATAAAATTACTAATTAATCCTCTAATAAATATAGAATTTCAATCAGATGGATGTCTGGGCAATAGAGTCCATCAATATGAAACTCCTGAAGAGTCCCAAACTAGTAGGACTCTTGAACCCAATGTCCTAAACGAATCAAACTCATGATCATAGTATTTCAAACCAGTGAAACTCTTGATCAGAAAGTTCTAGATGAGTAGGACTCAAAGTCTCAGTCCAGTGAGACTCTTGGACATAGAGTCCCAGTCCAGTGGGACTCTTGACCATAGTGTCCTAGGTCATCTGGACTCATGATCAGCCATCAGATTAGGTAGAAACTTCTTATGTGTAAGACCCCATAGGTTTGAATCTAAAGCCAGTAGCATAGAAACCAATTTTCTATATCAATCAATATGATCATCTAGCATTGGTATCCGACGTCCGGATAGGTCAAAAAATTGCAATGCAACAATGATGAACCTATGGAATATGGTTACCGTATAATTCATCCTCTTGACCTCGATACTCAAAGGATGATTTAGGGTTTACTATCAATCCTTATATTCATCCATAGTATATTTCAAAATTTAGTATCCATCATATGGACTACCCCGACCTAGGATTTGCTAAATTAAAATACAGCGATGCACTTGCTCCAACACTTGAAGGGGTCAATTCCATCTTGACTCACACACCGACAAGCCAAGTACTTGACTGCACCCAGTAGCCTTCCATCACTGAATTAGAAATTCAGGTAGTCTGGTACATGAGTACAGTGAGTTGCTTGCAAGTCACCATAGTGGTCTCAGGTCTAAGGGACACTTATACCCATATCCTTTGGGGCTAATCTTGATAGAAGAAAAGCTCCAAAGTTGGTCATGTTCAGTATAGATGTATCCATACATCTTACTTGCATGCCATACTAGTGTTTCAACATTCCTTAGTTGTGAGGACAACCAACCTATATGGCATGCAACGACCTATACTCGATAAACATTGTCGTCCTATGTAACAACATATCTTTTGGTCATGAACAATTTAAAGACTAAATGACAAATCCTCCTTTGTCAAATCTAGATAGTCCTAAGGACTTCATCACAACACAGAAGTTCATTAGAAGATAATAGATTTTATGATGAAAAATGCTAAAATAAGTTTTATTAATTTATGATTTATATATAATTATAAATGTATAGTCCAACCATCAACAGGCTGACGATTAGCTTTGGAACAAATTTCTAATAATCTTCGAGCTGCTCGAAGGAGTCGATGCTTTCTAGCTGAATTTTGGAGTACCAGGCTCGAGCAGCTTTTCAAAGGATGGCTGGGAAGCCAATGCACATGAGGATGTCATTTACCCTCTAGATCATCATGAGAGCCTTATAGCTCTGGAGATGATCAATTAGATTGGTGGAGCCATCGTATGACTCCATCTAGGGCATCTTGAACCATGACGAGATCGATACATCTAAGATGTGCAAAGAGGAAGGAGGAACCGCATGGATGTGGTGACCATTGACGGATCCTCCCTTCGTATCCTCCTGAATTTGAGCTAGTTGATGATCAATTTTCTTGAGCTTCTGCTCATAATCATCGAACTATCACTAGTAGGATATCCCCAGAGTTGATCCTCCTGAATAATCGATGGAAGAAGAGGTGGTCAAATCTCATGGCCGTTTCCCATTATGGTGACTTCGATGGAAAGATAGGAAAATGGAGCATCGAGATCAACGGGTTGTTCCTCATGAGTGGTGGGGGGATGGGATTTCCATCCAGCAGGAATGTCGAGATAGTCGCTCCGATGAGAGGGTGATGGAGCACCTTGAGACACGATGGCTATGCCTAGATGGTACCGCCTGTATCGCCGAACCTTCTGCCACTGCATGCGATTGTTGTTGAAGACTGTGAATAGCCTCCTTCAGCATCCAGACCTACTGCATCAAGGCAGCCAGTTGGTAGGCTTGCGCATCCGATGTGATCGCTGGATGTAGGGAGCTTGATTCTGCCACTATCAATAATGGAGGATGAAATGTCTCTCGCTAGGATGTCTGTCGGTTGGAGCTAACCAAATTTCGAGTATGAGTTTTTGCCATTGAAAACTAGACTTCTAATTCTCTTGTTCCTCCTTCCTAGCATGCCAATTTGTTATGTCCAATCCACTTGCACCTATGAATGAATGCCGAAAAACCTGCAAGAGCAAGTCTACACTGACTGGAGTTGGCTCTAGCAAGGATCCTTTGATGCTTAAATTAGTGGATTGATCGAACAATGAATAGAATGGATTCAAGTCTCCTAAACTAACCAATTTACCTCCCTTTTGTAGATGTTGTGGTGATAACTATTTAGCACGAGGATCCCTCTTTTTTTAGTGTGGCGTGATCATAAGTGAGTAGTTAAAATCATCCACTAATCATCATGGCCTGCTCTTTTCGAGGATGGTTTTGTAGGATCGATCAAGAGTTGGATAAGTTATTTGGAGAACTTTCGTCAGTTGGTCAGCTGACTTGTAGCCAACCGATCGTCAGTTAGCTAGCTGATTTGGGATCCAACTGACTATCGACCAGTCAATCAGTTAGCTGGCTTATTTTGGGAGCCAACCAGACATCGGTTGGCTGATCGATTAGTCGGTTGAAAAAGTTGAGACTGATCAACAGTCAATTGAAAGGCTTGACGTCGAATCTGGCCATCATCCATCAGATCGATCGTTAATCGGATGGCCATGAATCGATCCTCCCATCTATGTATCAATGAGAGAATTGATTGGTCGACCATCATCAATCTTCAGGTGAACTTTCTTCATCATTGATCGTCAGTCTGTGAATGATTTTCAGTGTTCGATGGTAAGTCAGTCACAAGCTGGTAAGTTGGGTGGTAGATCAATAGCCCCCAACAGAGAAAATGAAATTAAAGCAGAGAAAATCAAGTCCAAGCTAAGGAGAAAATCAAATAAGAACTGAGGAGGAAAGATCAAATCCGAGTTGAGGAGAAAATTAAATCCAAATGGAGGGAAAAGGCAAAGTGCTCTCATTCTCAAATGAGAAAACACCAAAGGAAAAAAGCAACGTGCCCTCATTCTCAAACGAGAATGCACCAAATGCAATCTACCAACGTACCCTCATTTTTAAACGAGAAAGCACTAATAGAAGAAATAAGTAATGTGCCATAATTTTTAAATGAGAAAGCACCAAATGCAATCTACCAACGTGCCCTCATTCACAAATGAAAAAGCACCAAGAGAAGAAAGAAGTACCGTGCCCTTGTTTTCAAACGAAAAAGCACCAAATGCAATCTTTCGACATGCCCTCATCTTCAAATGAGAAAGCACCAAAGGTCAAAAGCAATGTGCCCTCATTCTCAAATAAGAGAGCACCAAATGCAATCTACCGACATGCCCTTATTCTCAAATGAGAAAGCACCAATAGAAGAAAGAAGTAATGTACCCTTGTTTTCAAATGAGAAAGCATCAAATGCAACCTACTAACATGCTCTCAACTTCAAACGAGAAAGCACCAAAGGTCAAAAGCAATGTGCCCTCATTCTCAAATGAGAAAGCACCAAATGCAATCTACCGACATGCCATGATTCTCAAATGAGAAAGCATGAAGAGAAGAAAGAAGCAACATGCTCTCATTTTCAAATGAGAAAGCACCGAATGTAACCTGCTGACATGCTCTCATCTTCAAATGAGAAAGTACCAAAGGTTAAAAGCAACGTGCTCTTATTCTCAAACAAGAAAGCACCGAATGCAATCTACCGACATGCCCTCATTCTCAAACAAGAAACCACCAAGGGAAGAAAAAAGCAACATGCCCTTGTTCTCAAACAAGAAAGCATCAAAAGCAATCTACCAACATGCTCTCATCTTCCAATGAGAAAGCACTAAAGATCAAAAGCAACATGCCCTCATTTTCAAACAAGAAAGCACTAAATACTTGACTGCACACGTGCTCTCATCTTCAAATGAGAAAGCATCAATGACCAAAAGCAAAGAATCCTTAAAAAAATGAGAAAGCACCAAAAGTAATTTACCAATATGACCTTATTCTCAAATGAGAAAGCACCAAAGAAGAAGTACCTTTCTTCTCATACGAGAAATCACCAAAAAAGAAGAAGTACCTTTGCTCTCAAATGAGAAAGTCCCAAAAGATGGAAAGCCCTTATTAAGAAGAGAGTCTGATATGAAATTGAAACCAAAGTAATTCAGGATGCAGCTTAAATTAAATCCAAGGTAAAATCCAATGTATTATGCAGGATCCCTTGACATCCTATTGAGGCTGAAGAAAGAGTGGGGTGCACCTTCTTTCTAAAGAAAAAATATATTTTCCTAGCATAGGATTATTCAGATCTGATTGGATTTGAATAAATATTTCAAATTTTTTTTCTAAAATCTTAATCAAATCTAAGACATTTTGGATCTAATCATAGAGATCTAATATTAAAAGTTAAAAATAAAATAAAATTAGATTTAATTTTAAGTACCTGATTTGGTAATCTAATTATCCTATGATGATCCTATTGATTTCTGAGGTTCTGAAAGAAGCCACGCACGCGCCTGACCTCTACCAGTATCTACTTGAACAGGATCTGAACATCTTCTCCTCATGAATCTCTTCTCCAAAAATCAGATCTGGATCTAATTTTAAAGGCCTTCAAAATGACTTCTGAGGGCAACCTGTTCGTCTCACGAACACCGTCGCATAGATTCTGAATCTTGTGCCAAAAATCTTGGACCTTCAACTCAGAATTATGCCTAACTTTTCAAAAATATAGAAGAGAGGGGAAGAGAGGATAGAGGGAGTGTGGATATTAGAGAAAAGGCTCCTTTGGGTGTGGAAAAAATAAATTACTTTGAGATAATTTCCTGAGAAGAGTTTTTATACAAGACATAGCGCCATAAAGAGTCTCTTTTTGATCAAAAACCTTATTAATTTGACCATTGGGACTCTTGGACCTGATCTCCATGAAATACCACAGATCCCATTTGGTTTTTACATAAAAAATCCATCTAGAAGGTGGCGGCATGAAAGGATAAGGAATAGTCCATGTGCGTCTAGGATTCTTCCCTTAAGAGTTTGATCCAAATCAAACTCTATCAAAACCTAAACTAGCCACCTCTAAAAATCATAAAATTTTGCACACCCAAATTATTACTTCTGCCCTATCACATATCCAAAAATTAAAGTAAAATAATTCCTAAAAAAATTTTAAAATTCTCTGATCATGTGAGCCTCAATTCTCTTAATTGGGTCAACTATTGACCCTAGTCCAATTACACTAGGAATGAATTTAATTTTCATAATTAATTTAATCTGGACTTATTTTAGTTAGATGAAAATAAAATCATTCAAGATATAGGAATGATTCAAATCAAATTCAACTTAGTTGCGATGAATCAGAAAGATTACAGAAGAAGAAAGTCAGGCTCAATCGTGTGCTAGCACGATTACCTTGAACCTGATTGGATCTAATCTAAATCAATCGAACTAGGTTAGCTCAATTGATGACATCTAAATCTAAACTCTTATTTGTGTGACCTAGATAGATTTAGTTTTGTATGGTAATGAGACATGTCGTGATCTCCATCATCGACATCATCGAAATACCTTTCGACGGATCAGAATTTTTCTGATTCATACAATTAGAATGATCGATCATCAAAATCATTCTAATTGCTCCCAAAATTCACCAGTGACACCTAGCAATATATGGTGGCAACCCATCAGAATTGAAAGTGAACCTCTCAGTGCAGCTATCTATGTGATTGGGTTCTTCTATCTTGAGCTCCGATAGGATTAGGGTTAAGATAAACTCGTCAAACCCAATATCTGTCATATGAATTAATCATTCGATTCGAGTCCTATGTAAATATAGAAACTCTTTTTATCATCTTCACTCTACCATGGCCATGGGCTTATGGATTTGATTCTCATGATCATCATAGGGCTACTCCTCATCTACCGAGGTAGATAGATTCCTTTTTGGTGCAATCCAATTCCTATAATGAAAGTACTATAGCCAACATACACCTCAAAATTTTGAATGGCTAGGAGATCAAGTTATGGTATAGTCAAGCTATAATACCCTCAAGGTGAATTACTGATGCACCTCAGGTCAAAGAACTAGACACACTACTGTAACACCGAGCCAGTCATCGACAAGAAGGTAGACTTCCTTATGAATGCTCGAGGTCGTCATGCTTAATGCCCTCGTTCTCTAACGAGTACCTATACTCTCGCTCTGATGTCTCTATACTATAGACTCAAGACTCATCTACTCAAAGGAAGTGATCGTACACCAACCTTCTGGATCAATCACCATTCTCGTGATGATCCTACGGTCGGGAGTAGTTTATGAGTTAATTATGAAAATTCATGTCTTAAATTTTTAACTCTTTGAAAATATGAATTATCATTACTGTTAACTCAAAGGATGTATCATATACACTTTAAATACACACTATGATAGAAAATAATTTTTTTTATTAATTTATAGTCAAAATTATAAAATTACCCTTATAAGTGTATTACAAGTGTTAGCCAATCTGGCTTCTAGGGCACACATCTAGGACTTTCTCTATGCTTGGAGGCATGCCCTCTAGGGCATCTTAGCATGTGAAATACTAGAGAGAGATGTGGGAGAAAATGGTTGTATTGATCTCTATTACTTAGGGTTTACATCATCAATGTATATTTATACTTATCTATGGACCAAAACCTAACCTCTTAAAAAAGTTCCAAGGCTAACCCAATGAGATTGGGCTCAATTTCAATCCCATGGATCCAAATCTGGCCCATACATGAATTAGCCCCCTTGAGCTCCAAATCTCCTAGGCCTCAAGCCTATGGAGGTTCAACCTCTACCTTATGACCAAACTGGTCATAGCCTTAGAACTCACATCTATCCTAGTCTCCCAAAGCCAACACTATAACATCCCAAACTAGCAAAATAATAGATTAAAGATTCCTGTTCATGTATCTGTGGCATAGTAACTCATTTATGGTATATTTAAGCTACTTAATTTTAATTATAAACTACTTTGAATTAGTTATATCTTGTCAAAATTTGTTAAAGTTATTTAATTGTAAATTATTACTATCTAATATTATGAGTCCTAAAAATTTTCTAAGTTTGTAAACTAGCACCTATAAGGAGAGCTATATAAGATATGCATCTTCTTGAAATCAAAATTGACGATAATTGATCATTAGGTGTTGGTGAGCTATAAAATAATTTTTAATAAATTTTAAAAATTCTTTAATCTATTTGTTCTATAGTAAGAATATTTTAAAACTTTTAAATTTAAAAAATTTGAACTAGAATCTAAATTTTGGTATCTTATTCTTAAGAATTTTGACTTTTTTGATATTTTTATTAATTCTAAATAGAGGGTGTTTCCTTATTTTTATTTGTATTTAAAGTTAATGAAAAAAATATAAATAAGAAGAGTATTAAGTAAAGCTGAGAAGAGAATATGAAACTAAAATTTTTGAAATCCAAAGAAAGGGGTTGACACTTCTCCAAGAAATATTGATACTATCTCAAAAAAATAGAGAGATCGTTTAGAAAGATCTGTGGTGGTACATCTTGTGGTTGACCTCTTTTGGCAAGGTGTCAACACTTTTCTTGAGGGGTCGACCTATGAGATGACCTGAGGGATGACCTATTTAAGGAAAGGGGCGATCTAAGGACTAACCTGTGTTGGGGTGTTGATCCTTTTCTTTAAGATGTCGACCTCAATCATGAAATTTGTAGGAGTAGATTTTCAGCCAAGAGCTTTTATGTGAAAATTTTAAAATAATTTAAAAAGGATTAGCTAGATAATTTTTAATATAAAAAAAATACTTTTTGGGAAGTAAGCTCCTTGCTGGTCTTTTGGGAGTTAGACACCTAGCAAGTGATTTTCTTAAATAATTCCCTCCTAAAAGTATAACTATCAATTGTCTTTGTTAGTGTTTTAGTTCTTCAGCAAAAATAGAAAAGTTGGAGAGAAAAGAGCATGGGAAGAAGTGCTTTTCTTAGTCAAAAATCAAGGAGAATTTAGCCTAGAAAAGGAGGTTCAGGGAGGAATTGATTTGAGGAAGAAAGGTTGCTAGAACAAGGAGAATAGAAAACTATTTTTGAAGGCAGTAGTGCATAGCTTACTTGAGGTAAGGGTTTTGATCCTTAAATTGAATCCAGAGGGAACCTTGGTTATATTCCTTTCAACTTTGATGTTCTCGTAAAGCAAGTTATGAATTTAAAGTTTAAATATGAAGAGAAATAGTGCTATATACTTTATATTATGAAACTCTTCTTGAAATATTTCAGCAAGTGAGTTGAGTTCATGTTGGCTAAATTTAAAATAGATTATGAAGAGAGAAAATAGTGAAAAGATTGAAGTTTTGTTAAGATTTTGTTAAACCTAAGCTAGAGCAAATGAAATTAAGTCAAAGCAAGAGTTTGTATGATTAAGAATAAGCATATAAAAGCAAAGCATATACAAGCATGTTCAAATATCATGCGGATTTTATATTAAATAGTGTTTATCAATTTTATAGGAGAAGAAGAGGGCTCAACAAGTGTTCTAGGTGAATCAAGCTCTAGAATGGTTGGATAATCATTTTAAGGTGAGTAAATTTTCTATCTAATGATAGTGTTTTCTTTACTAAGCTTTACTATGAATGGGATATGCTTTGAAAGTGAATTATTCTTTACTTATATTGCATTGATTACATGATTGCAATTTTGATGATGAAAGTGGTTGTCATGATTGACAAGTTATATATATATATATTACGTGTGTATGTATATTCCTTTGAAAATAGCAAGGTAAGTTTTGAACAAAAAGTATTTTATTGAATTGGTTTTCAGCAGGTGACCCACAGGAGTGATCAACCTGTGTGGTGAATTATGATATTGCTTATGGAAAGAAAGTATTTAACCGACACCTTCATATTGAAACTCTACTCAGTGGGACGTTATAATATTAATGCCATATCGACTTCCCTTGGTACGGGTGCACTAGGTGTAGTTGACGGTGTTGACCCCAAGGATTAATTTTGATGAGCAACAAAATATTTGAGTATATATTTGAACTAATGAAGTTGATGAGATCATGTTTCAGGATGCATTTTAGAGTACCAAATAAAACATCCATATAAGTGCATTTGAAAATTGATAGAGAAGAGTTGGAGGCATTTGGAGCATAAATCACACCTAAAATAAGGCTTGAAAAAGATATCCCAAAATCAGAATTCAAGAGGAAAACTTTTGGGCAAACTAAAATTTTTCAGCAAAAGAAAACCACAAGTCGACTCGAGGTTCAACTCCTTGTTCAACTCGAGCTGATACACAGACTGGCATGCAGAAGCTTTAGAAGGAATAGTATCAAGCAGAGGCTCAAGTCGACTTCAGGTTCTCGAGTCAAAGTCTCAGTGAAAATTCAAAGAATGATGATTTTTGGGTAAGATCTCGAGCAGAGGCTCGAGTCGACTTGAGGTTCCCAAGTCGAAGTCTCAGGAGAAATACAGAAGATGATAATTTTGAAGCAAAGTTCAACATAGTCTCAAGCAGAGGCTCGAGTCGACTCGAGATTCACGAGCTAAGGATTGAGTAGAGTAAAAAGTCTTGAGCAGGAAAATGAGAGGAGAAAAAAATCTCGAGCTGAGGCTCAAGTCGACTCGAGGTTCGACTCGAGCTCCAACGGCTAGTTTCTACAGACTATCCAGAACTATGCAGTTTGGTTCAAGCAGTCATTTTACCTTCTCCAATGGTCAAATAGGATTCTCCAGCCTTCCAAATGTGGAAAATAACCTATAAAACACCTGGAGGAAGATACATGAATATAAGATCATTGAAAGGAATCAAAAAGTCAAGAGAAAGAATCCAAAAGAGCCCTAAAAAGAGAGCATTCCACTTCCAACTCTAAAAATATCAAATCAAGTGATTCCATTCTACAAGAAGACAAGCTCAAATAGTTCAAAATTCTCCCTCCAAGAAGATTTCAAAAAGGCTTCATCGACTTATTTGCTCATCAAAGGAGCTTGTTGTTCATTTTTGTTGTTCGACTTTTCTTTTTCTTGTAACTTAGCTTCAATAGGGTTTTGAAGCTAAGGGGAAGGCTTATCCAAGCCTGAAAATTAGATTGTAAGCCAAGGGTTGGCTTGGGGGTTGGTTGTGGTTGGTGAGCCGGTGTAAAAACCAACTAGATTTTGGATAGTGAGCCTTGGAAAATTATCCGACTGTAATCTTGGAGAGATTATAGTGAAATTTTCATGTGGGCCTTGGGGAGTGGACGTAGGTGCAAAGAGCACCAAACCACTATAAATTTTTTAGTATTCATGATTGTCTTATTTACTTCATTCCATTGCATTTATATTTCTGCATTTCTGCATACTTAGAACTAAAGCATACACCATCACATCACTTATTTTTGAAAACAGCACCTAACTTGTTTTAAGTTTTGAAAAATCTAATTCACCCCCCTTTTGGGTTGTCTTGCTGGGCAAAAAATGATATCAGAGCTTGGTACTTACTTTATTTGATTTAACAATTAAGAGTTAAGATCAAATGACAATCCATATGAGTGCATCTCTTATCGAAGGGCAATCGATCAACCATCCATCCTTGTTCCATGAAATAAATTACACTTTTTGGAAAGCACGCATGCACATTTATATTCAAGCACTTGATTATCAACTTTGGAGAGTGATAATCAAAGGCCCACATACTCCCACAATCAAAATAGAGGGTAATGATGTTCCTAAATCAAAAGAGAATTGGGATGAGCACGATATGAAAATAATAGAATTAAATGCTAAGGCCATAAATATCCTATATCGTGCATTAGATCCTAATGAATTTAATAGAATTTCTACTTATGCTTCGGCCAACGAGATTTGGAATAGGCTAGAGGTTACTCATGAGGGTACCAATCAACTAAAGAAGTCTAAAATAAATATGCTTATCTGTCGATATGAATTATTTAAAATAGAGTCAAATGAGTCTATTTCTAAAATATTTACTAGATTTATTGATATTATCAATGGTTTGAAAAGCTTAGGTAAATCTTACACTAATAGTGAGCTTGTTCGTAAAATTCTTAGGTCACTTTCAAAAGCTTGGAAAGCAAAGGTCACCGCCATCCAAAAAGCTAAAGACCTCAACAAGCTACTATTGGAAGATCTTCTTGGGTCCTTAATGACTCATGAATTGAAAATAAGGCAAAACATAGAGGAGAAAATCAAGAAGAAATAGACCATAGCTCTCAAGACAACTACTTCCAAGGATGATGAGAGTGAGGAATCAAATGAAGAGGAGGAAGAAAAAGATTTGGCCATAATTGCAAGAAAGTTTAAGAGGTTTATGTGAAAGAAGAAGCAAGGATTCAAGAAAAAGACCTTCAAAGGTGAACTAAGGAGAAAGAGAAGAAGCTACCAATTTGCTTCAAGTGCAAGAATCCAGGCCACTTTAGGATGGATTGCCTCCTTCTCAAGAAATCATCCAAAAAGTTCAAGAAGAAGATGATGATGGCCACTTGGAGTGATAGTGAGGACTCTAGCTCTAAGGAAGAATCACAAGAAGAAGCCAACCTTTGCCTGATGGCACGTTATGAGAAGGTAAATGCTGAAAACTCCTTAGATTTCACTTTTGATGAGTTACAAGAGACTTTTTCTGAACATATGGCTGAATATAGGAAAGTAACTTTAAAAAATAAAAATTTGAGAAAGTTAAATTCAGAACTTACTCATGAAAAGAAAATATTTTTTAAAAAACTAAATTTGCTTACTAATGAAAATTAAAAATTGAATGAACTAGCAAAAGTCAAACCATTTGTAGAAAGATTTACCTATAGTTCCAAAAAATTAAATATGCTACTAAATGAGCAAAGAGCTATTTTTAATAAGATCGGATTAGGATTTAAACCTCATAAGAAATAAAAACTATTCTAAAATCTATTTGTTAAAACTTCATCAAACTCTACTTCAAATATCTCATGTTTTTACTGTGGCAAAATTGATCATAATTCTTATACATGTGATTTTAAAAAATTAAATAAAAAAATAATTAAAATGGTTTGTGTTTCAAAAGAAACCATGAGCACTAACCCCAAAGGATCCAAGATGACTTGGGTACCTAAAAACTCAACTTGATTTTCTTGTGTAGCAGTGTCTTGCAGCTTGGGACAAGAAAAGACTTTGGTATCCTGATAGTGGTTGTTCAAGGCACATGACGGGTGACAAATCTTAATTTGTCACTTTTGAGCTTAAAGAAGGAGGAGTAGTTATATTTGGTGATAATGGAAAGAGACGCATCATTGGCATTGGTAACATTCGTATCACTCCTACTTCTATTCAAAACGTATTACTAGTTGATGAGTTGAAACATAATTTGCTTAGCATTAGTCAATTTTGTGATAAGGAATTTAAAGTAACTTTTGAATCTCTATTATGTATTATTTCTAATCCAAATGATAATGGCATCATGTTCATAGGATATAGACATAATAATATCTACATGGTAGATCTTGATGATCTACACATGAAAAATGGTCAATGTCTTGTGGCAATGGATGCCAAGGTCAATGAAGCTAGTTGGTTGTGGCATCATAGATTAGGTCATGCTAGTATGGACTTACTCTCAAAATTAATTAAGAAAGATCTTGTAAGAGGATTACCAAAACTAAGTTTTGAAAAGAATCGAATTTATGATGCATGTCAATTTGGAAAGCAAACTAGGAATTCTTTCAAACAAAAAGAAATGATTTCAACCTCTAGACCTTTAGAATTGCTACACATGGATTTGTTTGGACCCATAAGGACCACTAGTCTAGGAGTTAAAAAGTATGGTCATGTAATTGTAGATGATTTTTCAAGATTCACTTGGATAATGTTTTTAGCACAAAAAGATGAAGCCTTCAATGCATTTTCCAAATTTTATCAAAAATTTTTGAATGAAAAGAACACATCAATAGTTTGCATACATAGTGATCATGGTATAGAATTTAAAAGTCAGTACTTTGAGAACTTTTATAATGAAAAGAGAATTGATCATAATTTTTCAGCACCTAAAACTCCACAGCAAAATAGAGTAGTAGAAAAAAAAATCGAACACTAGAAGAAATGGCACGAACTATGTTGTGTGAAAGTAATTTACCTAGATATTTTTAGGCTGAGAAAATAAATACTGCATGTTACACATTAAACCGTGTTCTAATAAGATCTATTTTAAAAAAAACTCTATATGAACTTTGGAAAGATAGAAAATCAAATATCAACTATTTTTATGTATTTGGTTGCAAATGTTTCATACTTAATAATGAAAAAGATAATCTAAGAAAATTTGATGCCAAGTCTGATGAGAGTATCTTCTTAGGATACTCCTTATCAAGCAAGACATATAGAGTCTTCAACAAGAGAACACTTGTTGTTGAAGAATCGATTCATGTTATCTTTGATGAATATAATGACAAATCTAATAGAAAAGTAGATGCTTTAGATAAGGATGCAGAAAATGTTCGTGACTAGATGGATAATCTAACACTCAAAGATGCTCCACCTCAAAACAATGAAGAAGAAAAGAATGAAGAGTCCTCTCAAAGTCCAAGAGAGGAGCTGCCAAAAGAATGAAGGTATGCACATCGACATCCTAAAGATCTTATTATCAGTGATCCATCACAAGGGATAAGAATATGATCTTATCTTAGAAATGTAAACAATTATATAGTTTTTGTATCATAAATTGAATCTAAATCAACAGAAGAAGCTGAAAATGATCCATATTGGATAGATGCCATGCAAGAAGAATTAAATCAATTAGAAAGAAATAAAGTGTGGACCCTAGTCGATAGACCAAATGACCACCCAATAATTGAAACTAAATGGGTATATAGAAATAAATTAGATAAACATGGAACTATTATAAGAAATAAGGCTAGATTAGTAGCAAAAGAATATAATCAGGAAGAAGACATTGATTTTGATGAAATCTTTGCTCCTGTAGCTAGATTAGAGGCCATTAGACTATTGCTTGCTTTTGCATGTTTCATGAATTTTAAATTATACCAAATGGATGTGAAAAGTGCATTTGTTAATGATTATATAATAGAAGAAGTGTATGTTGAACAACCACTTGGATTTGAAAATCATGCATTTTTAAATCATGTATTCAAATTACATAAAGCCCCGTATGGTCTAAAACAAGCCTCACGTACTTTGTATGAAAGATTAAGTAAATTCTTACTAGATAATGAATTTACTAGAGAAAATATTGATAAAATCTTATTCTTAAAAAGAAAAGATGAGAATCTATAAGTTGCACAAATCTATGTGGATGATATTATTTTTGGTGCTACTAATGAAATTCTTTGTTAAGAATTTACTAAGCTGATGCAGGATGAGTTTGAGATGAGCATGATGGGAGAGTTAAACTTCTTTTTCGGACTCTAAATTAAGCAAAATGAAGAGGAGATCTCTATCAACCAAATAAAATATACAAAAAAAATACTCAAGAAGTTTGGGATGGAGAGTTCAAGACCAACTGGCACACCAATGAGTACATCCTGCAAACTTGACAAAGATGAGAAAGGTAAGAAAGTAGATCTAAAATTATATAGAGGTATGATAGGCTCACTTATTTATCTTACTGTAAGTAGACTAGATATAGTATTCAGTATTTTCATTAGTGCTAGGTATCAATCAGACCCTAGAGAATCAAATTTGCATGCTGTCAAAAGAATCTTTGGATACTTATCTGAGATATTTAATGTAGGACTATGGTATGATAGAGCATCTCAATTTGAATTAATTGGTTACTTTGATGCTAAATTTGCTGGGTGCAAACTTGATAAGAAAAGCACTAGTGGCACATGTCAATTCATAGGAGTAAATTTAATTTTTTGGTTTAGTAAAAAACAAAACTCAATAGCACTCGCAATGGTCGAGGCTGAATATATAGCTGCTGGAAGTTGTTGTGCACAAATTCTTTGGATTAAACAATAATTAGAAGATTTTGGATTTAAACTTAACAAGGTACCAATAAGATGCGACAACATAGGTGCAATCAATTTAACCAAAACTCAATTCAACACTCAAGTGAAGGGAAATCCTGATTTCCCGGTCCAGGTTTGTTCAGATCTGATCAGATCAAGAGATATATTTTAAAATTTTTTCTCTTGGATCTATATCATATTTGAGATGTTTTAGATCTAATTTTTATTATTTTAATAATTAAAATAAATTTAGATAAATTAAATCAAATTTAACTTACCTTGAATCGGGTAATCCTATTACCCGTTGATGATCCTGTATGCAACGGAAGGTTCTGAATCTAGCCATGCAAGCGCCTGGCCTCTACCAGTATTCACTCGGGTTGGATCTGGAGATCCTCTTCTTCTCTATCATGTCTCCAAAAATTAGATCTGGATCTGATCTGGAGGATCTTCAAAACTCCTTTTGAAGATCAGCAGTCGTCCTTTGCAGCAGCGCAGCCTTCTGGCTTTCAATCGCCTTTCTTTGATCTGAATCGCACCAACCAAAAGTCCAAAACTCCTTTTGGATGTGGAGAGGAGAGGGAGAAGGAGGTTTGGCATGGAGGAAGAGGGGAGAAAAGGCCTTGGGGTGTGGGAATTGTTCTACTATCATAGTTGGGCGCAGGGTCTTATTTATAGACTAAGCGTGATCCAACTCCTCTTCTTCCCAACCAATCACAACCCTTTATGAAATCAGATCTAAATCTGATTGGTGGAAGTAGAGTCCCCTAGATTCCTCCTTAGAGGGCACCTAAGACCAGTCAAACTGGATTCTTAGAAGAACTCTAATTGAAATCCAAAAAGGAGATGGAGTCCTTATCCAACAAGGACTTCTAGGCGCCTCCAGCTTGGCGTGCGCCCTCTTCCTGAAGGGAAATCCTGATTTCTCGATCCAGGTTCGTTCAGATCTGATTAGATCAAGAGATATATTTCAAAAATTTTCTCTTGATCTTAATCAGATCTTGATAAATTTTAGATCTGATTCTTATTATTTTAATAAATAAAATAAAATAAGATAAATTAAATCAAATTTAATTTATCTGATTTGGGTAATCCTATTACCCTGTAGATGATCCTGATTGCAGCGGAAGGTTCTGGATCTTAGCCACGCAAGCGCCTGGCCTCTACCGGTATCCACTCGGGTTGGATCTGGAGAACCTCTTCTTCTCTATCACACCTCCAAAAATCAGATCTGGATCTGATCTGGAGGATCTTCAAAACTCTTTTGAAGATCTGCAGTCGTCCTTTTGCAGCAGCGCAGCCTTCTTGCTTTTGATCGCCTTCCTTGATCTGAATCGCACCAAACTAAGTCCAAAACACTTTTGGACGTGGAGAGCAAGGGGAGAAGAGAGTATGGCGTGGAGAAGGAGGGGAGAGGCAGCCTTGGACGTGGGAAATCTCTATTGAATTCTCACTTGGGATTAGGGTTGGGCGCAGGGTCTTATTTATAGACCTCTTGTGATCCAACTCCTCTTCCTCTCAACCAATCACAACCCTTTGTGAAATCAGATCTAAATCTGATTGGTTGAAAAAGAGACCCCTGGATTCCTCCTTAGAGGGTGCCTAAGACCAGTCAAACTGGATTCTTAGTAGAACTCTGATTGGAATCCTAAAGGGAGGTGGAGTCCTTGTCCAACAAGGACTCCTAGGCGCCTCCTACTTGGGCTCACGCCACCCTTGGCGTGCGCCCTTCTCCTTGCCAGGTTCTGGCAGGGGGACAAGCCCCCACCAGCTCTCCAATAGGTGCATGACATGTGGTCAAAAGTCAAAGGGTGAATGGTCAATGTTTGACCAGTCAAAGGTAGACTTTTGACCAAAGTCAAAGAACAAGATAAATAGGCACGTGTGACCAAACGATTGTGAAATGGCATGTAATGTTCTTACAAATAAGACAACCCTATTTCTAACTGGACAACCTCCATCAGACCAGTATGAAGGGCCTCTGATTGAGCACAACCTCCTTTTGCTCCAGTCAGGACAAACTTATTTATGATAGTAAAAGAAGACGTTAGGTTTCAATTCGAGTGCTAGGCACCGCATTTCCGTTGACCAATGCTAAATGCTCATTCAGATCATAATGGGAACTAATCAGTTCAATTGATGATCACCAATTCAAACCCTGTTTGTGATGACCCAGTTAAGTTCAGTTCTGGTATGGTAAATGGGACTATGTATGATCTCTATATAGACATTCATCGAAACTCCATCTCCTCTTT
>QRFJ01003378.1:179020-212565 GCA_006176705.1 Cocos nucifera | reverse complement strand
AAGGAGAAGTTCGAAAGAAGTTCGACTGATGGAGAAGTCCGAAAAAAGTTCGACTAAAGAAGAAGCTTGAAAGAAGTTTGACTAACGAAGAAGTCCGGATAAAGTTTGACCGTTGGAGAAGCCCGGACGGAGTCCTGTTGAAGGAGAAGCCCGGTGGGAGTCTGACTGAAAAAGAAGCCCGAAAGAAGTTCGATCATTTTAGGAATCGTTGAAGTCATGGTTGGAGCTCTTCTGTGATTATAGACACCTTTCTGTCGATCATCAAATCGAGCTTCGGTAGGAGTGGGTTTATCTCCAACAAGTGGAATAGAGAGATCATATTTTATCATACTTTGTCATTTTAGTGGAATGACTCTCACATTTACGATCATGTATTCATTTCACTGGAATGAGCTAGAGATTTTGATTTTAGCATAATCTATAATATTATCAAGCTCACCTGTGAAACAAAAATTACTTTAGGTTTTCTTCCAGCAAATTCTTTATAATTATAGAGCATATGCAGAGCAATTGGTTAGATATCATCATGCAATTTGCAACTACAAATGGTTGATCATCTGCTGTAACTGCATCAGGCTTGAACCTTTGTCTGGTGAATTATTTTCAAATGTTATAGAAGATTAATTAAAAAATATTGTCAACTTAATTTGTTTTGTTCGACTACTAACTCTTTGATCAGATTAACATGACATCTATTGTGGTTAAATTTCTGATGCGTCTAGCTCTTGCTGAAAGCAACCTGCAAGATAACGTCTACACTGATCGAAATTATTTTCGATGAAAACCCTCCGATGCTTAAGTTAGAGATGGGAGTTAGTTGAATAGGTAAGTAAAATAAGAATTTGTAGAGTATAGCCTAAAATGTCTTACCAATGCTGTTTGTTTATCTTCTTTTTATAAATAGAGTATTGGTAACTGATAAGCATCATAAATTCACCAATAAAAGTATTAATTTATTAATTAATTAATATTAATTTTTAAGAATTAATAATCAATTTATATATAATTTTTGAAAAATTCATATTTTTATTAATTAAAAAATTAATTAAAAAATAATAAAAATTAATAAAAATTAAAAAAAATAAAATTTTATTATTAATAGAAAGAGCTCATTTTTCTGATCACAACGAAATAAATTTCAAGTAAAACGGAGCTAAAATGAAAAAGATATGAATTTTTAAAAATATAAAATAAATAAAAATTAAATAAAAAAGAAAACGGCTCAGCCGGCTCCGCAAGCCGAGCCACCAAGCCAAGCCGAGCCATCAAGCCGACTCAGCCGTTGAAGCCATCAGCCGGTCCACGATCCAGGCGTGGACCGCCAGCTCAGCAAATTCCGGCGAATCAGAGATTGCCACGTGGTGGACCTAGACCCCTTAAGGGTCTACAGAAATTTATCGCGGCTCACAAGGGTAATTCAGTCTTTTCGTCCGACAACAGCGGCGCTGATTGGTTGCGGTGTGCGGTGCGGCCGGTCCACGCGGTCCATGGGAACAGTTATTGCGCGATCGGACGGATGTGGTTGTTTGCGGTCAGGATCGGACGGCTGTGGTTGCTTCCGAATTTTATTCAGATACAAACATCACGCGGATCACCATCGGACGGCAGCGCTCGATCCAGGCGATGATCCGACGGTCCAGAACGCTGCCGGCGGTGATCAAGACTCCCGAAGCGCGATTTGCGGCCAGATTTCCTCGATCAAGCGCGATCCAACGGCCAGAATTTAATCCGACCCGATCTGAGCTTATCTGCATCCGATTTTGATGATTTTTGGACCGTTGGATTCCTATTGAACGGCTGGATTTTATCAGATTTATCAGAGTCATATCTGAGCTATTTTGATTCAAATTTTATCCGAATTTATTTGTATTTTGATGATTACAAAGGCATTAGTCCCATATTGCCTTTAGAAAAAATATCCAGCCCTCCTAGCTCTATAAAAAGGACCCCAGGCCATCAGAAATCAATATCTCCGATCAAGGTGAAGCTTTGGTACAGGGCGAAGCCAGGCTATGGGTTAAAGGCTGCTTCGAAGCAACGGGTGCCGAGAAGAAGAGCCGAGCTTCTACACCATCTTTCTGCCAATGCCGATCCAAGATCAGAGATCAGGCTATTTTATTTTATTTCTTTTTTTTTAAATTTTATGTATTTAAATTCTTGAAAATTTTAATTAATAAAAATTTTATTTTTGCATTTTAATTTCTTGCTTTTTATTTTTATTGCAATTTAATTTCTGCACTTTAAATTATTGCTTTGCAAGTAGATGCTAAGATCTAACTAGTAGATCTTAGTACCAAGTTTAAATTCCTGCATCTTTTAATTTTCGCTTTTTATTTTCCGACTTCACTTTTGATCTTAAAATTCTTCTTTTTTCTTTTTCTTTTATAAAATCAAAGATTTCAAATCTAAAAACACTACCTTCCCTGTGGATTCGACCCGACTCACTACTATCTACGCAATTTTCAATGATTTTAAGAAGTCGGATTAAACTGATAAACACGGTGTCTTAACGACAGCATCGCGTCCCTATCAAGTTTTTGGCGCCGTTGCCGGGGAAGGTTTTTGATTTTTGATTTTGATTTCTTTGATTTATTAAAAATAATTTCGGCAAACGCATCAAGTTTTTGGCGCCGTTGCCGGGGAAGGCACGGATATTAAATTTTTGATCTCTTTGATTTTTCTATAAATAAATTATAAATAAAATTTTTATTTTCTTGCTAATTTTTTTTATTATTTTGCAGGAAAAGAAAAAAAAGAACAAAAAGAATCAGAAGTTTTGCCTGGTGAGATCAATCCTAACCCTAGTTCTCTTTTCTTTTTATTTTATTTATTTATTTATTTTATTTTTAAATTAATTTAAAAAAATATTTATTTAAACCTAATTAAAAAATCTCATGACAAGATTAGAAATCTTAACTGCTTAGAGCATGCATCATATTAGTTTTATTTTTATTTTTATTTTTTTTTTTTTGGTGATTGCTGGAGGCAAGGTAAGCCTTTCAGAATATAATTAGTTACATGCATCTAGTTTAAATTGCATAGAACCCTTTGATTGAATTTTTTTTTTTTTCGTGCATATTCATATTAAATCAAATTAAGGGCACAACCCAATTAAACAAGATAAGGTGGGGATTTGATCACCCTTCCTTAGCCCACAAACAACCAACCAACATCCTGCATTGACCTAAGCCTTTAAATTTTAAAATCAATTAGACATCAACCCTAGGAACTCGAGCTCAATAGGACAAGAAATCCTAAGAGTTGAACCGGGTTAGGATAAGTCAATTTGACTGGTGTCTAGGAAAGTGGTTCAGGGACGACTGGGCCCGAAGGAAGGTGGTTTCTAATTGGTTCCGTTCGCTTACCTGGCCAAGCACAATTGGTGTCTAAGGCAAGCAACGGGGGGACTCCCACCAACCTTACACTTACCTGGCCAGTTGATTGGCTAATCCTACACTTGGAGGGCTTGAAGGTGACCTTGACAGTTAGGAGCTGTCTAGATCTAGGATAACCCTTAGTCAGGATTGATTGACCAACTTGATTGCTAACCAACATCAAACCTAATTAAACTTAATTCTTCTCTCTCTTCTTAGTTCTAGTTCTAGGATTCCTTAGGACCTCTTCTTTAGAACTCTTCTTTCTTTCTTCTTTCTTACTCCTCTAAAAATAAAATAAAAATAAAATAAAATAAAAATTAAACTAACTAAAAATTAAATAAAATTAAATTAAATTAAAAATAAAATAAAAATAATTAAAAAAATTAATTTTTAATATAATAAAATAATAATAATAATAATAAAATAAAAAAAATTCTAAAAATTTTTAAACCATACATTAGGGTTACACTAATACATGCATGGTAGGAAATCGCTTTTTCTGATTTAGTTGAACTTAATTGAATGGTTGATTCACATTAAACATAATAATCAAATGGCTAATATGAAATCTAATAGTCCAAAAATTAGATAAAGTTGACCTTCTTGATCAGAAAATAGATCAACTCCTAACCCTAGGTCAACAATCTTCTAATTATCAGGAGAATTATTCAATCTGTGCTAGTCCAACCCATCATGTAAGTGAATATCCTATGACTGCACAGTTTCCATATTTTATCCAAGAACAAGTTCAAGCTACTCAAGGATACTCCAAATTGATTAATGATCCATTTTCAAATTCATATAATTCAGATTGGAGTAACTTTAATTTTTCTTGGACATCCCAACAGACTCAGGCTCAGACCCAAATTTCACTTGAGCAAAATTATCAAAATTATGCCTATAATAATGGTCAGCCTAGTCAGTTTAACCAGCCATCATATTATAATCAGCCTTCATACCCACCTCCTCAACAGACCAATCTAGCTGATGATAGATTTAACCAACTTCAACAATTAATTCTAACTCAACAGCAATCTATCGCCAGACTAGAAGCTCAAATAGGACAATTAGTTGAGTCTAACATGAGGAGAGAACTAGATCAACTACCGAACCTACCAATTTCAAATAACCCACCTAATGACCACCAACCACCTGGATTAAATTATCAATCTAATGTTTCATCTAAGAATCTCCAATTTGAGAATACCAAAGTAATTCCTGAACTTAAAAGCTATAGGATTCTTATGGACCCATACCAAGACCAGGTGAGAGAGGCTAGTACTGATGCTAGCCAAAATGAAAAATTTAGAGGAACTGGTTAGTACTGAGACTAACCACATAGAAGAACCCAAGCCAGGAATTAGTACTGATGCTAGTTCCAGTTTAAATGAGATAGAAATAAGGGAAAAGAGAATAGATGATTTACCCGAGACTTATAAACCTAATGTCCTATTCCCTTCAACCCTAGAAGCTGGTTCTTCTTATAAAAATCAAAAGGCATGTAATGAAATATCAATGGAGTTGTTTAAGCAGGATCACATTAATTTACCTCCAGAATTAAAACCGCCTTTAGTCACCATTCCAGCACCCATTGAATCAAACTTAACTCCTAAAACTCCATTCATGAGCATTTTAGAAGAACAAATAGGAGTAAATTCTTAATAAACATGGGTCTGAGAATGGAATCATAAAATATATCCCAAAAATTAACAGTGAATATATCAATAATGGGATTAAAAATCAACATCAACTTTCTGAGATTGGCAATCCAAAACCATTGGAATTTGTCAATCCAATATTCGACACAGGATAGTGAGCTACATTGTGTCTGGCTGAAGACGGTAAACTTAGCGCTTGTTGGGAGGCAACCCAATATTTAGTTTTTATCTAATTTATCTTTTTAGTTTATTTTTTTAGGATAATTTGAATAAGTTGGAGGGAGAGCTCAAATTTGTAAAGGCATGTGCTGGACCAAAAAAATAAATAAATAAATAAATAAATAAAAAATAAAAATATATATATACTGAGTTAGGTGTATTCTTCCATGTTCTTTATTACATCCTTTATTTTTTCTTCTCCATTGAGGACAATGTCGATTAAGTTGGGGGGAGGGAAAAATAAAAATTTTAAAATTTTAAGTCCTCGAAAAAGTTAGTATTTAGTATTTAGATACTTGATTATGCTTAAGAATCGAATTAAACTAAGCATTTTTAAAAGAAAATTGATGCACAGATTAGAGAATCTATGAGATATTGAGGAATCAAGTATTAAGAAAATTCAATAAAGAGTTAAGTCTAGAACATAAAAAATTTTTTCTTGGAGCATTTCTAATTATTTTTACTAGCATCAAAGAAAAGTCTACTTTTTATAGGCTTGTGTAGGGTAACTATACGTTTCTTCATATAAAAATTTATTTTAATAAAATAGTTTCCAAGTACTTCTCACTGAGTAACCGGGCCTCTTTGCCTAAGCAAGCATTGAGTTTCGCGTCAAAAGGTGGGAAGGGCAAAGAAGCTCGTTGTAAAGCTAGTCTTAACTCGTAGCCTATTTGATTCGAGCTAGTAAGCCCGAGGGGTATTCTATACCTAGTGCCCTAAAGCCAACTGGTTTGGGAGTCATTGGCCCAAGACTCGCTACATGGATCAAATAGAAAGCTTAAGGAGTTAAGACACTCAATAGTGGTACAACGTTAAAAAAAAAAAAAAAAAAAAAAAAAAAAAGAAACATTGGTTTCCCACCGAGTAACCGGGTCCCGTTGCCTAAGTAAGCAATGATATTCGCATCAAAAAGTGGGCAATGTGAAAATAAAAATTAATAAATGAAGGATGGAAGTAGCAATACACCTGCCTATATGAAAGTTTAGACAAATCAGAGATAAAAGTGGAATAATTTAGAAAAAGTTCTGAAAAATTTAATGTTCTTTACTTAATTTTTCTATTGATAAGTATTAATACCCCAATGATATATCTCATTTAAGCTCTACTGAATATCAATGGCCATTTTGAAAATTGCTTAGGTAAAATTCGAAACTCTAAAGTTAAAAGGTATTTAAAACTAAATTCTTTCTTTACTCGAGGACGAGCAAAGCTTAAGTTGGGGGGTGTGATAAGCATCATAAATTCACCAATAAAAGTATTAATTTATCAATTAATTTATATTAATTTTTAAGAATTAATAATCAATTTATATATAATTTTTGAAAAATTCATATTTTTATTAATTAAAAAATTAATTAAAAAATAATAAAAATTAATAAAAATTAAAAAAATAAAATTTTATTATCAATAGAAAGAGCTCATTTTTCTTGATCACAACGAAATAAATTTCAAGTAAAACGGAGCTAAAATGAAAAAGATATGAATTTTTAAAAATATAAAATAAATAAAAATTAAATAAAAAAGAAAACGGCTCAGCCGGCTCCGCAAGCCGAGCCACCAAGCCAAGCCGAGCCACCAAGCCAAGCCGAGCCATCAAGCCGACTCAGCCGTTGAAGCCATCAGCCGGTCCACGATCCAGGCGTGGACCGCCAGCTCAGCAAATTCCGGCGAATCAGAGATTGCCACGTGGTGGACCTAGACCCCTTAAGGGTCTACAGAAATTTATCGCGGCTCACAAGGGTAATTCAGTCTTTTCGTCCGACAACAGCGGCGCTGATTGGTTGCGGTGTGCGGTGCGGCCGGTCCACGCGGTCCATGGGAACAGTTATTGCGCGATCGGACGGATGTGGTTGTTTGCGGTCAGGATCGGACGGCTGTGGTTGCTTCCGAATTTTATTCAGATACAAACATCACGCGGATCACCATCGGACGGCAGCGCTCGATCCAGGCGATGATCCGACGGTCCAGAACGCTGCCGGCGGTGATCAAGACTCCCGAAGCGCGATTTGCGGCCAGATTTCCTCGATCAAGCGCGATCCAACGGCCAGAATTTAATCTGATCCGATCTGAGCTTATCTGCATCCGATTTTGATGATTTTTGGACCGTTGGATTCCTATTGAATGGCTGGATTTTATCAGATTTATCAGAGTCATATCTGAGCTGTTTTGATTCAAATTTCATCCGAATTTATTTGTATTTTGATGATTACAAAGGCATTAGTCCCATATTGCCTTTAGAAAAAATATCCAGCCCTCCTAGCTCTATAAAAAGGACCCCAGGCCATCAGAAATTAATATCTCCGATCAAGGTGAAGCTTTGGTACAGGGCGAAGCCAGGCTATGGGTTAAAGGCTGCTTCGAAGCAACGGATGTCGAGAAGAAGAGCTAAGCTTCTACACCATCTTTCTGCCAATACCGATCCAAGATCAGAGATCAGGCTATTTTATTCTTTTTAAATTTTATGTATTTAAATTTTGAAATTTTAATTAATAAAAATTTTATTTTTTATATTTTAATTTCTTGCATTTAATTTTTATTGTAATTTAATTTTTGCACTTTAATTATTATTTTTTGCAAGTAGATGCTAAGATCTAATTAGTAGATCTTAGTACCAAGTTTAAATCTCTGCATCTTTTAATTTTCGCTTTTTATTTTCCGACTTCACTTTTGATCTTAAAATTCTTCTTTTTTACCTTTTTCTTTTATAAAATCAAAGACTTCAAATCTAAAAATACTACCTTCCCTGTGGATTCGACCCGACTCACTACTATCTACGCAATTTTAATGATTTTAAGAAGTCAGATTAAACTGATAAACACGGTGTCTTAACGACAGCATCGCGTACCTATCAGTAACCGTTTGTAACAGTTAGACATGTGGATTTCGCTTATTTTGGCATTATTTGATCGTGGGATGAATAGTTAATATCCATGAATCATCGTTATGTATGTTTGGTGATGCGTGCTAATTTATAGCCATGGCAAGTGCACCGGTCAATCAAGTAATAAAGTGAATGAGTAGAGTATCGTCATAGAGGATTGAAAAATAAATACTGAAAAGCTCTTTCCTATACTTTATTTAGAAGATCGATTTATGAGAATAAGAAATTAAAGAATAAAATAAAAAAATAATTAAAATTTTTTAAGAAAATAGAGAGAGTGTAAATTATTATGGTTTTAAACTCAAGAGTAATGGATTACTAAGGCAATCGGTTCACCAACTCAGTCAACACAATATTTAGATTTTTAGATTAATTTTATTTTATGTGATGGTGGAGTCTCCTAATTTATTCACTACCCTTTGATCTAGGCATAGTAAAACTATCAATATTTATTAATTACCCTTTGGTCCAGGTGTAATTTAAATAAATATTAATGCATTAAGTTTTGTGAAATCCTCTAATTAAAATACGCTGCATCCAAAGCGCACTAAAATTTCTGCATGCATATGAATTCTAATTTGATTCATAATACAAGGTATATAATCAAGAAGCAATAACATAGATGTACTTGGTCCATAACATCTATATTCATCAGATCAATTAGAAGATGGTCAGTAATCTAAAAGTATTAAGATCAGATTTATATACTCCTCATAAATAAAATTTAAAAATAATCATATTGAATATTACATCAAAAGAGTGGCTACATCTTAACCTTAGTAAAAAAAATTTAGTTCATGATAACAAATTCAAAAACAACGAATAAAATAAAAAGTATAGAGAAATTAGACTGTTTGATTACTGAAATTGATTATCCATTGCTCTTGACGTAGAGAACTTAGTGAAGAAGAAGATGCTCCTTGATCGATGTCTTGATTATCGAAAGAAATCAAAAACTTTTTTTTTCTCATAAATCACTCTTCTCTTTCTACCTCTCTCCTCTCTTTTTCTTTTTTTTTTCTAACTCTCTCCCTTTTTCTCTTTTTCACTTTTTCTCTCTTTTTCTCTGACTTCCTCTTTTTTTTTACGGCAACAACAAGTTTTTTATAGATCAAGAGATTGATTTCCCCCCAAAATCCATTAAAAATTTGATTTAAGACTTCCAAAACAACTCAAATTAAGATCTAGATAATTCTGATCGTTGGATGTTGATCAAACGGTCCAAAAATTACTTAAAAATCTCTTAAAATAGCCTAGATTAAGTTGGATTTCATGCCAGCCATTGGATCAACCGTTGGATTGAATCTGGGCCATTCGATCGTACAGAAAGAAGGCTTCTGATCTTTAGTTTAACGTCGGAATGAATCTCAGCCGTTGGATCTCGATTGGAAGCCATGGATGCTGTTCATCAGCGCTTTCTTTTCGGCCATCTGATCAAGTTTCAGCGAAAGGCGTCCGTTGGATCAGACAAAATTTCTAAATTGCCCTCTGTAGATCATGCGCGAGCTCGGTGTTGCGTGGACCACCACGTTCTTCAGCTAATCAGAGCGCTCTTCTTCATGTGAAATGCCCGAAATATCCTCATGTCGGTCCATCGTGCGTCGCAAAAAATGCCGACGTCATCCTGACGTCAGTGCGGCATCGATGGATCGGTCTGCTATTGCGGTCGAACCGGGCCGAACCGCTAAGCCGATTTTCTAAACTGATTTGAATCGAACCAGTTTTTTTTTTTTTTTTGAAATTCAATTTCGGACTCGTTTGAAGTCCGTTTTGCCTGAAATTTATTTCATCTGAACCAAAAAAATAAGATCTTCACATTGCTAACCTTCTTTCCTACATAAAATTAATAAAAATATTAATTTCTAAAGAAATAAATTAATTTATTTTATAATTTAATACTTTTATTAGTATGTTTTTACCACTTATCTGACCTTTAGGCTAAAGTCCAAGTCTTTAGGGTTAATTAATTCAAGTACTAATAAGATTTCATATTTTTCTTTTAGATAAATAGAATGGCTAGTGTAAGTCCGCTCCGTTCACTATTGGACAGTGACAAGCATTTAGAACCTAAAAATGAGGAGTTTAGTGTTGACCCTAATCAAGCAAACTCGAAGAGAAATTATCCTCTTGATCCAAATAGGCTGAACAAAAAAAATCAGCAAGTGGTTGCTGATCAAGACTGTTATATGATAATATCTTTCAATTTCTCCATATACGATATATCTACCTAGGTAGGTATTAGATACCGAAAGTTTGATTCATATATGCAATTCATTGCATGGATTTCAAATTGGTAGAAAGTTTGAGAATGGCAATAGATTCCTTAATGTTGGGGATGGAAGTAAAGTTTCAGTCCTAGCATTGAAAACTCTTGAGCTATTTTTCAAAAATAATATTACTATTTTAAGTGATTGTCACTATTGTCCATCTTTTATGATGAACAAAATATCTGTTGGACTTTTGGCCTAAGATTATTATTGTTTGTCAATAAAAGAAAATTATTATGATATCATTGTGAATGGTATTATAGTAATATAAGGATAATTAAGAAATGACATTTATATTTTATCATAGTATATTAGTGTAATATACATGTTTAATAAACATCCAAAACTAGGTTATGTCTCTGATGCCTATCTTTGGTACTATAGGCTCGATGATATAAACAAGAATAGGATTAACAGATTAGTCAAGGAGCGTATCCTTGACATCGATAATTGTGAATCATTGAATACCTATAAGTCCTATCTTCTTGGTAAGATGACCAAATCATCTTTTACTGGAAAGGATGAACGGGCCACTGATCTTCTAGGTCTAGTACATACTGATGTATGTGGACCTATGAACACATGTGCTAGAGGTGGATTCTACTACTTCATTACGTTTACTAACGATCTATCTAGGTATGGGTACGTCTATCTTATGAAGAGTAAATCCGATTCATTTGAAATGTTCAAACAATATCGAAATGAGATAGAAAAACAACTTTGGAAGAGTATTAAAACTCTTCGATTTGATCGAGGAGGTGAATACCTTTCCAACGAGTTTCTGACATATCTAGAAGAGAATAGGATTCTCTCACAATGGACCCCTCTTGAAATACCACAACATAATGGTGTGTCTGAAAGGAGAAATCGAATCTTATTGAACATGATTCGATCCATGATGGAGTTTGTGAGTCTGTCGATTTCTTTCTAGAGTTATGCACTTAAAACTGCTTATTTTATTTTGAACAATGTTCCAAGCAAGTCTTTTACAAAGACTCCATATGAAATATGGACTGGACGTAAGCTGACACTCTCTCGCCTTAGAATTTGGAGATGTCCGGCTTATGTGAAACATTTGCAGCCAGAAAAGCTTCAACCTAGGTCCGATAAATGCTTGTTCATAGGGTACGTTGTGCAAGGATCTCTTGATGTTGTGGAGGCTGAAGGAAGAGTGGGACGCACCTCCTTCCTCCAAGCTTGGAGGTGAGCCCCATAAGGCACCTTAGCATGTGAAGAAACCAGAGAGAAAGAGAGATATGGGAAAAAATGGCTACAATGACCTCTATTCTCTTTTTTCTACTAGGGTTTACAATATACATGTATATATATACCAGTACATGGATCGAAACCCTAACTCGTAAAAAACTCTCTGGGCTAATCCAGTTCGAATGCACTCATCCAAACCCATGTACACCCATGGTCTGATCATGCACTCAACCCCATGGACCCAAACCTGATCCAAACTTTGAGTAGCCCCCATGAGACCCATAAACCAGGGCCTCAGACCATGGAGGGCTGAACCTTCATCCTAGAACCAAACCGATCCTAGCCCTAGGACCATACCTATCCTAGTGTTTCGGAGCCAACATCCTGACTCCTCCAGTGGCCTTCCAAGACTTGGGAGCACCACTAATCCTAACAATCTCCATCTTGGTGTCCCTAAGCCTTGGCAAACCCCTTGTGAACTGTCTGCATCATCCTACTGCCTCCAAACCTATGCTCCATAGCTCCTAAGACTCGTGCTCCACCGTACTTCTTGGCCTCGAACTGATGTCCTCCTGCTCTGACCCTATGGTTGCAACACCAATCTATGCTCTGCAGCACATACAAACAGCTTCCTGTGCAAACTCTAACGCCTCTGCCAATCCTCTTCAGCTGTTGTGCACATTGGAGACCTTTGGGATGACCGCCTCCACAGCTCTAGACTTGGCTTGCTCCTTCGCACCATCCTGAAATTATAGGATCCCTTCTATTTGATAGCTGCATCACTTTTTCTGAACTTTTCTTGAGAACCTACAATATTTCTACACCAGCACATTTTGTACCATCTGATACGATCTCCTCAAAACTATGCCACTCCACTTAGAACTATGCATCACCGGTGCTCTGAATGCATGCCAAATTTCTCTCTACCTATGAAGCCACCTCTCTGGAGCTCTACTTGTGAAGCCACCTCTCTGGAGCTCCACTTGATCCGAAGTCCATCTGATGCTGCAGAAGAATCTAACTCTATCACCGAGTTACTTGAGGTCAACCACTCAATGCTGCACTGCTAAGCCTGCTGCTACATCTCGATTACCATCACTGCTCCTTCGGATCTTTCGCAAGCCATGGATCCCATCGAAGCCATCTTAGATACCTCTGCAACCCGCGGGCACCTTCGAAACCTCCAGGAGCTCATCCAACTCTTCTAACTCAGTGACTGAAACCAAGAAAATTCTATCCTAGCACTTCTCTTCTGCCCCTGCACCAGCCATCGCTTCAATTGTGCTTGAAGGAACTACAACTCAAACACTGTCCTGGGCTCAGACCCACTTATCTCATCCCGAGGCTCTTGAGACTTCCTGACTCTACTTGAGACCTGCTCTCGATCTCCCTAAGATGCCTCCTGACACTTTCTATTGAGATACCTCCCTCAGCTGCTGCACTGTCGAGCCTCTCTTAGCCCCATGTCTCCAAGAAAGCACTACTACAACACTCCAGTGCTCCCTACCTCATCTCGACACCGCCTCCTCATAGGTATCTGGATCCTCTCTTGTTGTACACAAACCATCCTCCACCTAAACCACGACTCTCCCTGGTACTCGTGCAGAAGAAACCTAATCCAAGATACTCCCGGTTGCTAGATGCTCCTGGCGCTCCCTGAGATCCCCTAGCTCTCCCTAAGATTCGCTCCCAGTCTTCCTGAGATGCTCCTGATACTTTCTACTAAGATACCTTTCTCGACTGCTACACTGCTGAGCCTCTTTCAACCTCTGTGTCTCTAGGATAGCATTACTGTAGCACTCCAGCACTCCCTACTTGCTCTTTACGCCGCTCTACAACCGTCCAATCCTAACTTACTGGACCTTCATATATCATCTATCTCCATCACTCTCAAAGCTCTAATCAGTCACACCACTGAATATACTCCAACTATTTTTTATAGTCTTCCATGAGACTAAATAGTTGCTTCTTCAACTCTACCACAACCTCGAGCCCTTGAATGACCTCTCTTCTGACACACCAAATAAAATAATCAGCACCTCAACCTTTGTTATATTTTTTTTTACTCTACATCCAAAAGAATAACTACAGACAATAGAGAGAAAATTAAAAATAAAAAAAAAACTTTATTTTTTTCTTGCTGGAAGCTTTTTTTTTTTTTTTTTTTTTTTTTTTTTTTTTTTTTTTTTTTTTTTTGAACCTTCAAGACAGCTCTTTCCTCCTCCCGTCTTCGTTCCATCCAAAAATAGAACACCCGATCGCCAGTTGCCGGCCATCGTCTGCCCGCGCGACCATCACCAGATTCGAGCGCCGCCACCGTCGGATCACCATCATAACACGCCATTGCTGCCTTCATGGAATGCCGTAGACCGATCTGTGCTCGCACACCGCCACAGGATTTGAGCACCACCACTAGATCTGAGCACCGCCACTACCGGATTGGATCACCACATCGGATCCATGCACCTCAGAGCAGAGAACCTTGTCCACGGGCTCTCCAACACCCCTACCGCCAGCCTTGGCCACAACCTTGGAGAGAAAATCCTTCCGACTGATCTCTGCCCGTGCGACTGCTGGATCGACGCTGCGGCATGCCATCGCTGCCGGATCTGGGCACGCCACCATCGGATCCAGGATCCCCAGCTTCGGATTCTTCCCTGGCGCCTGCTCCGACACTGGATCCCTTCATCCCCGTGTCCATCCGTCGCTCCTGATCGATGGCATTGACGCCGGCATCGCTTGGAAGGGGAAGATCTGACCCGATCTCCTCACTGCTCTCTCCGTCTCTCCGATCGACTCACGCTGCACGCGCGCCTGCTAGCCGCACTCCACCAGCCTGATATGACGCCGCCGTCGTCTACGACTTTTTCGAAGAAGAAGACCGTCGTGCCGCCTCCCTCCAGATCTCAGCGTTCTACATGCAACCACCACTGGACTACCCGCGGAAACTCCTCCGCACGCCTGATCGACCACCAGGAATGCTGGCCAATCGCCTCCAGTTTGATTGTTGGCCACTAAGCCCGGGATCGGCGGCCTATCGTCGGCCGCCACAAATTAGGAGGAAGAAAAGGGGGCTGCCGGCCTCCTTAAAAAAAAAATTCTATTTTTTGGTATAAGATCGTTAAGACCTGATCTGAATGAATATTCTAAAAATTTTTTATCTAACATCCTAATCAGATCTGAGATATCTATCTTGAATCTGATTCTTTAAGATATGATATTAAGATTAAAATAAAATAAAATCTAATTAATTTGATACCATGTATTTTGGATAATCAGATTATCTTGTGATAATCCTGATCTATCCTAAGATTGTAAAAGAAGCCACACACATGCCTAATCTCTACTGATATTCACTCAGACAAGATCTGGACGTCTTCTCCTTATAAATCTTTTCTCCAGATATCATATCTAAATCTGATCTGAAAATCTTTCAAAAGAATTTCTGAAAGTAGCGTGTCCATCTCACGAACACCATCACATAGATACTGAACTCTTCACAAATTTGATTGGATCTTCTTCTCAGATTTATTTCCAACCTTTGGAACTTAGAAGAAGGGGAGAGAGGGGATCAGACAGGGCATGGAAGATGGAAGGGGTGATAGCCTTTGGGTATCAAAATTATTTCTTCCATGAAGAGCCTTGGCACAAGGGTTGTTATACAAAAGCATAGTGCCAAGTTAGAGTCCCTCTTTGACTAAAATCCTCATTTATTTGACCATTGGAACTCTTGGACCTGATCTCCACAAAAATCCCTAGATCCCATTTAATTTTGATACCAAAAATCAATCTAGAAGGTGGCAGCATGAGTAGATAAGGAAGAGTCCACTACGCCTAAAACTCTTCCCTTAAGAGTTTAATCCAAATCAAACTCTATCAAAACTCAATCTAGACACCTCCAAAAATCATGAAATTTGGTATACCCAATTTATGACTCATGCCCTATCACATATCTAAAAATTAGATCAAAAAGATTCTACAAAAATTTTTAGAAGCCTCTGATCAGGTGACCCTCAATTCTCTTAATTAGGTCAACTATTGATCCTAGTTCAATTTGACTATGAATGGATTTAATTTCTATAATTAATCTAATATTGACTTATTCTAGTCAGATAAAAATAAATTTATTCAAAATATAAGAATCAATCAAATCAAATTTAACTCTATTGCGATGAATTAAAAAGATTACAGAAGAAGAAAGTCTGGCTCAATCATGTGCTAGTACGATCACCAAGAATCTGATTAGATCTAATCTAAATCAATCAAACTAGGTTAGCTCAATTGATGACATTCAAATCCAAATTCTTATTTGTGTGATCCAATTAGGTTCAATTCTTATGGGAATGAGACATGTCGCGATCTTCATCATCAATATCATCGAAACATCTTTCAATGGACCAGAACTTTTCTGATTAATATAATTAGAATGATTGATCATCAAAATCATTCTAATTGCTCCTAAAATCCACCAGTGACATCTAGCAGTATATGATGGCAATCCATCAAATTAAAAATGAATCTCTTAGTGCAGTTACCTATATAATTGGGTTCTTCTATCTTAAGCCTCGACAGGATTAGGGTTAAGGTGAACTCGTAAAACCCAATGTCTGTTATATTAATTAATCATTCGATTCGAGTCCAATGTGAAACCCTAATAGAAACTATTTCTATCATCTTCACTCTACCATGGCCATGGGCTTATGGACTCAATCTCATGATTATCATAGGGCTACTCCTCATCTACCGAGGTAGATAGCTCCCTTATTTGTGCAATCTAATTCCTACAATGAACATGCTATAGCCAACATATATCTTAGAATTCTGAATGGCTAGGAGACTGAGTTATGGTATAGTCAAATTATAATACCCTCAAGGTGAACTGTCGATGCACCTCAGGTCAAAGAACTAGACACACCTACTACAGCATCGAGCCAGTCATCGACGAGAAGGTAGACTTTCTTATGACTGCTCGAGGTGGTCATGTTTAGTGCCCTCATTCTCTAATGAATATCTATACTCTCGCTCCGGTGTGTCCACACCATAGACTCAAGATACATCTATCCTATGAAAGTGATCGTACACTAACTTTTCAGATCGATCACCATCCTCATGATGATCCTATGGTCGAAAGCTGTTTATGAGTTAATTATGAAAATTCATGTCCCAAATTTTCAACTCTTGAAAATATGAATTATCATTATCATTAACTCAAAGGATGTATCACAGATACTTTAAATACATATCATGATAGAAAATAATTCTTTTATTAATTTATAGTTAAAATTATAAAATTGCCCTTAGAAGTGTATTATAAGTGTTTAGCCAATCTGACTTCTAGGGCACACATCTAACAAATTCTCACTTGACCTAAAGCCAATTAGCTACCAATTTAAGTCCCATCTTTTCAAGATGGGCTTCGATCTTCTATTGGCTCAATGGCTTTATCAGTAGATCAGCTGCATTATCTGTAGTATCAACTCTCTTGATCTCGACGTAATCCTTCTCGAGGTAATCACGGATGAAGTGGTATTGCCGCTCGATGTGTTTAAATTTTTTATGAGACCTCAGCTCCTTAGCTAGGACTATGGCACCATTGTTGTCACAGTACAGAGGGACGACATTTGATGGCATCACTCCAAGCTCTGCAGTAAATTTTTTATACCAAAATGCCTCCTTTGCAGCTTTTGACGTAGCGATGTACTCTGCTTTCATGGTAGAATTTGCTATCATAGTCTGCTTGAAATTCTTTCAACTGACAACACCACCATTGCACATAAATAAACTTCTAGATATCGACTTTCGATCATCTATATCGGGCATAAAATCTGAGTCTGTATACCCCAAAATCTGAAGTTTTTCATTATCAAAGACTAAAACATATCTTTAGTCCTTCTCAAGTACTTAAGGATACATTTCATAGAAGTCCAGTGCTCTTCGCTTGGATTCAACTGATATATGCTCGTGACACTCACAGTATGGACAATATCAAGTCGCGCACATAGCATGGTGTACATAAGGCTCCCTATTACTGAAGCATAAGGGATCTTACTCATGTATTCAATCTTCTCAGGTGTGTTGGAACACATCTTCTTAGAGAGATGAATGCCATGCCTGAAGGGTACTAAACCCCTCTTGGAGTTTTCCATGCTAAACCTTTTTAGCACCTCCTCTACGTACATCTTCTATGAGAGATCAGCATCCTATTTGGTCTATCTCTACAGACCTTAATTCCCAAAATAAAGGATGCTTGTCCAACATCTTTCATAGAGAACTCTTTTGACAACCACATTTTTATCGTAGTCAGCATGGAAATATCGTTTTCAATTAGGAGGATGTCATCCACGTAAAGTACGAGAAAGACAATAGCGCTCTCATTTATATTTTTGAATGCATACGATTTCTCCTCATTCTTGATGAATCCAAATGATTTGATCACATCATTGAATCAAGCATTCTAGCTTCGAGATGTTTGCTTAAGTCTATATATGGACTTTTGCAGCTTGCATACCTTGTGATCATTATTACTGAATGTAAAATCTAGTGACTATTCCATATAGATATCTTCCTCAAGATATCCATTTAAGAATATCATTTTCACATCCATCTACCATATTTTATAATCAAAATAGGCTGCAATAGCAAGCAATGTGAGAATGAATTTGATCATGGCTACTGATGCAAAGGTATCATGATAGTCAATGCCTTCACGCTCACTATATCCTTTCACTACGAGCCTTGCTTTGAATGTCTCTACATTTCCATCGATACCTACCTTTCTCTTGAAGATCCATTTAAATCTAATAGGTACTATACATTCAAATGGATCTACCAAGGTCTAGACTATATCCTTTCGCAATGATCTCTATTCTTTTTTCTCTAATAGGTTTACAATATACATGTATATATATACCTATACATGAACTGAAATTCTAATCCGTAAAAAATATCCTAGGCTAACCCCATCCGAATGCACTCATCCAAACCTATGTACACCTATGGTCTTATCATGCACTCAACCCCATAGACCTAAACCTGGTCCAAACTCTGAGTAGCCCCCATGAAACCCATAATCTAGAGTCTCATGACCACGGAGGGCTTAACCTCCATCCTAGAACCAAATCGGTCCTAACCTTAGGACCACACCTATCCTACTCTCTTGGAGCCAATACCCTGACTCCTCCAGTGGCCTCTCAAGGCTTAGGAGCACCACTAGTCCTAAAAGGGTACCCCAAAAAAACTAGGATTATTACTTCTACCTTGCTGAAGAGCAAAAGATATTCATCAGCAATAGGACAATCTTTTTAGAAAAAAATTTTCTTATAGAAGGAACAGCTGCCTCTAATATTAAGCTTGATGAAGTTTGACAGGTGAAAGAATCGATACATTCTAGTGAACCTGTAGAACTAGATTTGATAAGATCAAATTCAGAGCCCGTTGCAGAGGCACCCTTGAGGAGATCCGGTAGAGTACCACATCAACTGAACAAATACTATAATTTTTTAGTCCAAGATGGTGATCCTATTAAACTAGATGAGAATGATGAAGATCCGATCACCTACATGGATGCCATGTAAATACCTAACTCTGATAAGTGGCTAGAAGCCATGAAGTCCAAAATGGAGTCCATAAAGATCAACGGTATATGGACACTAATTAATCCACCTAAAGGGGTAAAATCCATTAGGTGTAAGTGAATTTTCAAAAGAAAAAGGAGCGTGGATGGGAAGGTGGAGACCTGTAAGCCCCATCTGATTACCAAGAGATATCATCAACATTATGGTATTAACTATGATGAGGCATTTTCTTTAGTGACAATGCTCAAGTCCATTCGGATTATACCTGCGATAGCAGCATACCTAGACTATAAGATCTAGCAAATGAATGTGAAGACAGCTTTTCTTAATGGAGAGCTGACTGAAGAGGTGTATATGATGCAGCCTGAGCATTTCGCATCCACAGATGAGTCCAAGGTGTGCAGGCTTTAGAGATTCATCTATGGATTGAAGCAGGCATCTTGGAGTTGGAACATGCATTTTGATAAGATGAAGAGAATGTATGGCTTCGTTAAGAATGGAGAGAAACCTTGCATGTATAAATGGGCTAATGGTTCTATAAATGTATTTCTTATATTGTATATCGATGACATTCTCTTGATTGAAAATGACATTCCTACTCTACAGGATATAAAGATTTGGTTATCATCATAATTCTCCATGAAGGACTTGGGACAAGCTTCCTACATCCTAGGGATGAAGATCTATAGGAATCGATCTAAAAGATTGCTTAGATTATCCTAGTCCATGTACATTGATACCAAGCTGAAGAGATTCAGCATGGAGTATTTCAAGAAGGGCTATCTTCCGATAAGCCATGAAATTTTTCTCTCGAAGAGGAATTGTTCGACAACTCCTCAAGAGAGAGAGCGTATGAGTAGAATACCATATGCTTTGATAATGGATTTTATTATGTACACTATGATGTGTATGAGATCGGATGTGGCATACTCACTAGGGGTAGTAAGCAGATACCAGTCTAATTTAGGTGAGAATTACTGGAAGGTTGTGAAGATAATCCTGAAGTATTTAAGAAATACCAAGGATCAGTGGCTCATCTATGAAGATACTGACTTGAAACTTATGGAATACACTGATTCCAATTTTTAGTCAGATCACATGATAGTAAGAGTGTGTTAGGTTATGTATTTATTCAAAACGAAGGAGTGGTCTGTTGGAAGAATTTCAAGCAACACAATATGGCCAATTCTGTGCGAGGTGGAGTATATCGCGACATCTGATGCTATGAAGAAAGCTGTGTGACTACGAAAGTTCATAGATGAGCTGGGAGTGGCATCCTCCTTGGATGGTCCGGTTCTGCTATACTGTGACAACACTGGAGCTATAGCTCAAGTAAAGAGCCGAAGGCACATCAGTGCACCAAGCATATTCTACGTCGCTACCATCTTGTACGAAAGATCATGGAATGAGGTGATGTCGACCTTCAGAAGATCGATGGAATGGAGAACATGGCTGACCTATTACTAAAGCTCTCAAAATCAAAGAATTTAATAATCATAAATGGAAGATGGGGATTTGATACTATTTTGAGTTTCTTTAGTCTAAGTGGAAGTTGTTGAAAAATATATCCTAAAGCCAATCATCTAGGTTGTAGATGGTTGAACTAAATATAATTTATACTTAAATTTTAATTGAATAAAATTATTATTTTAACATTTCATCACTTTGTGCATCTTTCTGTAATGAACTTTCTGTGATGAAGTCCTTAGGACTATTTAGGCTCGACAAAGAAAGATTTATCATTTAGTCCTTAAACTGATCGTGACCAAATAATTCATTATTACTTAGAACGATAATGTTAATCAAGAGTAGGTCATTGTGTGCCATAAGTTTTGATTGTCCTCTTAACCAAGAAGCATGGTGATGCTATTATGGCATGTAGGTAAAATGTAAGGATACATTTGACTGATCATAATCCGACTGTGGAGCTCTCTTCTACCAAGATTGCTCATGAAGGATATGGGTATAAGTATCCCTTAAATCTGAGATCACCATGGTGACTTGCAAGCAACTCACTGTACTTAGATACTAGACTATCTAAATTTCTAATTCAATGATGAAAGGCTACTGGATGTAGTCAAGTACTTGGCTTGTCAGTGCATGAGTCAAGATGAGATTGACCCCTCCAAGTGTTGGAGCAAGTGCATCGCTATATTTTAATTTAGCAAATCCTTGATCGAGGTAGTCCATATGATGAATGCTGAATTTTGAAATATAATATGGATGAATTTTTAGGATTGGCAGTTAACCTTAGATCATCCTATGAGTATCATGGTCAAGGGGATGAATTATACAGTAACCATATGCCACAGGTTCATCTATGTTGCATTGCAATTTTTGATCTATCCGAACATCGGATACCATTACTAGATGGTCACATCGATTGGTACAAAAAATTAGTTCCTATGCTATCAGCTTAGGATTCGAACATTGGGGTCACACACAATAGGAGTTCCTATTTGACCTGATGGTTGATCAAAGGATTCCACTGAATTAGGACTTAGTTATTTTTGGAGGATTAATTAGTAATTAGATTGCTGATTAGCTCAATTTGATTGAGCGATGAGAAACTGATTAAGTCTAATTAAATTTGATTCAATTAGATTTGATCTGATCAGATCATGCGATGATCTAATTGCTTAGGGAGATGGATCCTGATTTGATCAGGAGTTGGACTTGATTAATTTCTAATTTGATTAGAAATTAACTAAGTTGGATTAAGCCTAATTTGGTTAGATTTGATCTAGTCTAATTGGTCAAGATAAATTGGTTTGGATGAAATAAATTTGATCAAATTCAAAGCTAGTTTGAATTCCTATCTCCTTGCGCCATTAACCTTTGATCCATTCTTTTTCTCCACACACATTGGGAATGTACGTGGAATTTCTCCATGCCAGAAGGAAGTTGTGCACCTTCTCTTATCTACCTTTGACCTGATCCAAGCATTGGATTAGTTCAGATTGAGAGCAAGTTGAATTTTGAATTCAACTTGTGTTGGTTAGTTTGATTGAAACTTTCCAACTCCCTCTTATCCTCATCTCCATGCCAAAAGCTCTCTTTCTCTCACACATTTTTATGCATTCTTGGTATGGGCACATAGAAGGAGAGTCCTTCTATGTGTCAACCTCTTAGGATTTGCACTAGAATGGATTAGGAGTCCTCTTGAATTTTGAATTCAAGAGATTAGTTGAAACAAGTTCAACCAAACCTATCCTTATCCTCCCACGCATAGACACCTATTGAAAATGGATTTTCTTCAGGACATGTGAGGAGGGATCTATGTGAGAAATCAAATGAGAGGCCTTGGGTGTGCATGAGGTATTTAAGGATTTTTGTGAGACAAAAATCAAAGAAGGGCGCTACCTTCTAGGCATGAGGTTTTTTTCATAGAGAGAAAGGGATCAAGATTCTAAAGGATGAGTGCTGAATCCTAGAGTGGGGACTCTAGATTTGGGTGGAGAGTTTGAGTGCTAGATCTCCACCAACTTTCACCATCATCTCATCTTCCTTCATTACATTTTTTGATTCCTGGAGCATTCAGAAGATCAGGAGCAATTCATTGATTAGATCGACAAAGGTTGGCTGTCAAAGGCTCCAGAGAGGAGCTAGCACTTCAGAGGGGCTGATTAGGACCAGGGGCTCCATGTGGACTCATCATAGAGAACAGACATATGTGCAACTATAGCATGATCCAGGAGTGATTTTTTGCTAGATCCAAATTGTGGTGATCATCTACCTGAGCATAGGTACTATATTTTGAATATAGATCAGCCAGCAAATGTGATTTGCTGATCTATTATATTTTATTTTTTTAATTTATATTAACATGTTAAAGATCCTCAGTAGGATTTTATGATTAGATCATAGTATGCGTAGAATTAATATAGATTAATTTTGCTTTTGCTGCTATATATTTCAAAAAAAATTTGAAATGCATACTCAGAACCCTACTATGTTTCCTTCACTAGAATCCAACAAGTTATATCAGAGCCTGATTGAGTGTGGAGGAGAAAGAAGATCAGATTTTGGTAGAGATCAGCTGCAAGGTTCAGATCTAAAGGCTTTCTCCAGGCTTCATAAGGAAGAAAGAGATCACAGGACTACTATCCACCGTCCCTAGTCAAGGTATTTTTTCAGATCCATCTTGATTCATATGATCATGGAAAACAGTGGGTTGAAGGTAGGATTTGAAAAGTTTGATGGAAAAAAAAATTTTACGATATGGAAGGTTAGGATGGAGGATCTGCTAGTTCAAATGAGACTGAATTTGGTCTTGAAAGATAGGTCAGAGAAGATGACAGACAAAGAGTGGGTGTCCTTACAGAAAAGGGCATGTGCCATGATTAGGACTTATCTGGCAGATGTGACACAAGTTCAAAGTGGAGTGCAAGAGGATCAATATCCTAGCACCAACGTCGGAGATGCATAGTTTCAAGTGGAGGAGCAGGTGCAGAAGGATAGGCAAAGTTCTGAGAAGACCGTGTTAGGATATCCAGCAGTCATCGGTAAAGGATTGCTGCAAATTCTCCAGAAAAATCCAGGACAGTTGATACGGCTACCTAGTAGAAGGATACTTACAACTCCAAGGATGGTGCATAGAAGCAAGCCAAGGTCTTCAACGGTGGAGGCGGCCATCCCAAAGGCCTCAAAGAGAGCTCAATAGCTGAAGAAGAATGGCGATAGCAAGGTGTGCACAAGTAGTTGTCAGGGCATGCATCGACAACGGGTTCGTGCAGGAGAATATTGCCAGGAGTGCCAAGACTTGGGCACACCAAGGTGGAGATTGTAGGATTTGATGTGGTGCTCCAAAGCCTTAGGAGGCCATAGGAGGAGCTAGGGTGTTGGCTCCAGAAGACTAGGATGAGTGTGAGTCTTAAGACTAGGATAGGAGTTATCCTTGGTGAAGATAGTGTGTAACCCTGCACGAACATGAGATTTAGGTGTGAGGACCTTGAGGGGCTTGGTAGGTGCTCCGGAGACCTGAGACATAAGGTGGAGCAAGGAACCAAAGCTAGGAGAAGAATCAACCAAGATAAGGGGTTGACCACAAGCGGGCTAGCTCGGATACACAGTCGAGTCGGCTCGGGCTGAGATTGAGCCAGCTCTAGGTGCAGTTAAGCCAACTATCTCAGATAGATAGAAGATAGGATTCGGACGAGATGCGATCGAGCCAGCTAGGCTCCTGACAGAATCGGCTCAACGGTGGCAAATAGAACTGGACGGAGTTTTCTATTTGGATCTATGATAGGCTTTTATCCTAGGGTCTTAAGGCTTGTACCAATAATATCTTAAGGAGGCAAACTCATGTATGGATCAAGTTCAAATCCAAGGGATGAGAGTATGTGAGACATATGTATATGGGCTCGGTGAGTGCTTTCATGTAGTGGGTTAGCCTAGGAGAGTTTTTTAGCTGAGGTTTGGATTTATTAGAGTTCATATGGTATAGCAGAAATCCTAGGGTATATAAACTCATGTATTGTAATATTTACAATAGATGAAAGAGTGAAATACAATTAAGCTTTTCTTTCTAGAAACTCTCTACTCTTCTCTCTCTGGTTCCAACTTTAAGCCCTAGGTGTCAGCCATCTACTTTGTTCTTCTTCTCTCCAACAATTGGTATCAAAGAGGTACTAGGATCCAATAAAGATGAGGAGAAAACTACTTTTATTATTGACCATGGTCTTTATTGTTGCAGGATTATGCCCTTTAAACTCAAAAACATAGGTGCGACCTACCAGCATCTGGTGAACAAGATCTTCAAGAAGCAAATCGGATGCAACATGAAAGTCTACATAGATGACATACTTGTTAAGAGCCAATCTTCAACAAATCATATTACTGACCTTGAGGAGACATTCAACACACTCCAAAAGTACAGGATGAAGCTAAATCCAACCAAATATGCTTTCGGAGTGACTTCGAGAAAGTTCTTGGGATTCATGATGTCGAGATGCGGCATCAAGGTAAATCCACAAAAGATTTGGGCCATCCAAGAAATGACTATCCCAAAGACAATAAAGAAAGTTCAGTGTGTTGAGAAATGTGTCTCAAAGTCAATCGTTGATCTGTTGATGGTTGAGCTATATTGTATCTATAATTGATTCATTAATAAATAAAATATATTTTTAATATTTTTCATCATAAAGTATTCATCTTCTAATGAACTTCATTATTATAATAAAGTCCTTAGGACTATTTAGCTTTGATAAACAAAAGATTTATCAATTAGTCTTTAAATATGTTCATGACCAAATGATTGGCTATTAAATAGGATGATAGCATCTATCGAGCATAGGTTGTTGTATGCCATATAGGTTGGTTATCCTCTTAACCAAAGAGTGTAAAGACACTAGTATGGCATATAGGTGAGATATATGGGTACATCATCATTGAACATGACCAACTCCAGAGCGTTCTGCTATCGAAAATATTTCTGATGGGATATAGGTATAAGTATCCCTTAGACTTGAGATCACCTCAATGACTTACAAGCAACTCACTATACTTTGGTACTAGACTAACTAAATTTTTAATTCAGTAATGGAAGGCTTCTAGGCACAGTCAAGTACTTGCAAAGTTAAAGTATGATCAAGATGGAATTGACCACTCTAAGGGTTGAAGAAGAATGTATCACTGTATTTCAATATAGTAAAATCTTGGTCAGGATAATTCATCAAATGGATTTGATATTTTGAAATACAATATGGACAATCTAATCAAAGTTGATAGTTGAACTCTAAGATATCCTACGAGCATTTTGGTTAAGGAGATGAATTATATAGAAACTATATCCACATGGGTTCTAAGGATGTTGTTCTACACATTCGACCTATCCGACCGTCTGGTACTATTGCTAGATGGTTACTTCGATTGGTATAGAAATCTATTCCTATGCTACCGATTTAGGTTTAGACCTATGAGGTCACATACCTTAAAGCTCATGATCTGATCGGATGATTGATCAATGATTAAGAATCGTTCTAGGGTTAAACAATCAATACGATTGATGTTTAACCTAGTGCAAGTATTACAGGAGGATCGATTAGCAATTAGAATACTAATTAGCTTAATTTAATTAAGCTAGAGAATTAAGATTAAATCTAATTAAATATGATTTAATTATATTTAGTTTGGGCTTAATTAGATCAAGTTCAATTGGCTTTTTGGATAAGCCAAGTGCAAGAAAAAACTAGTCCTAGTTCACTAGGACTCGGGTCAACTTAATTTTTTAATTTGATTAAAAAATTAAATTAAAATTAAATTTAATTTAATCTAATTTAATTAAATTTTTAATTGGTTTAGGATGTAATTTAATTTGGTTGACTTGGTTTTGATTTAATTTGGTTTGAGAAACTACTTTGACCAAGTCAAAGATGGAATCCTAGTAAGACTAGGAATCCACCTTGCACCACCTTAGCCCTCCACACCCCATGCCCTATTTCTCCTCTATTTTGTGCAACAAAATTCCTTCTTCTAGGCCTTCTCATGCACACCCTCCTCTCCTCTCTTTCTCATAATGAAATTAGGTAGTGGACCAGGTCAAAGATGGAAATTTGTTTGGATTTCAAATCCTATAAGATAGTATTTTGAAAAATCAAAACTCTTCCTCCCTTTTGTGTCACCCTCCTCCCTATTTTTTTTTGGTATTCATGGAAAAGAAGAGAAGGTTTTGGGCAACATTTCCTTGTGGTTCCATGCCAAAAATTCTAGAGAAGGCACCCAAGAGTTGGGCGCCCCTTGACTTGCCTTTTTTTGGTCTTTCCTTGTCTAAGAGTTTGACCTAGACAAGGCTCTTCTATATCTATTTATTTATGATGAATTTTTGTCTAAAATTTTTATAAAAAATATATCATTAAGAGTGATTTGGGGTGTGTGAAAATTAGAGAGAGAGAGTCCTTGGGCATTGATGTTTTATAGACATCAAATAAAGTGTTTAGGTGAGAGCAAAGTGAAGAAGAAGAGGGTCTTCTTCTAGGGTTGCTGTGTTCACTTCTTTCCTTCCTCTTTCTTTGAGATTTCTAAGAGTGTCTCATATCTAAAACCTCCTCTCCTCCTCCTCTTTGGAAGAGTCCAAATCATGAAGAAGGAGTCATCTAATCGACCATCAAAGAAGGATCGGCACAGTACTAGCATACTATGCTGATTTTCAGCATCTGGACTTCTGATTGTGATCGTGGGCTCGTGTGGATGACTCCTAGAGGTCGGATGTATGTATGACTTACAACTTCATCTTCAAGCCTGGATCAGCAAGTTAGAACATCTAACTTGCATAGGTAATAGATCTGATCTATTATTTTAATACTTGCATTTGATGTAATGTATATACATGTTGATGTGATCCACATGTTTTAGTTACTTCTTTAGATTTTAATTTTTAATTTAATAACATGCCATGATCATATAATAGATCTTAGATCTAGAATATTTTCTAAAATTTAAAATTAATTTTGATTAATTTAAGTATTCTGCTGTCTGATCTTGAAAAGATTTCAAGATCTAGCCCTGAAACCCTAGATCTAGTTTCTTCAATTGATATCAGAGCCTAGATTTTTATTACATAACTATTTGAGCATGTTTAGATTATTTTTTAAATTAGATTTAACTTATAATCTAATTATTAAATTTAAAATTAAAAATTTTGATCTCACGAATTGCTATAAGGTTATCCTACGGTAAGATTTATCCCTTACAGTGGAAAGATTATCCTAGTTCGTGTTGATCTACTTCTAATCATAAATTTATTAAATTTTATCTAATTTTATTTATAATTTAATAAATTTAAAATAGTTTTAGATCTAAAAATAAAATTTTTAGATTGCACGGACTGCTATAAGTTGTCCTGCTATAAGGTTTATCCCTTATAGTGGAAAAATTATCCTAGTACGTGTTGATCTAAAACATTGATCATAAAATTTTAGATTAGATCTAAAAAATTTTATGATCTAGTTAAAAATATTTTAATCTAATTTTAATCATCATAAATATATTATATTTGATCTAAGGTAATTTATGATTGATTATAGTTGAAATTATTTCAATTACATGAACCTGTTTAGATTAGATCTAAAGTAGTTTCATGCTTATCTTACTTGCATATTGATTATGAATCAAACATGTAACTTGATTGACAGAACCATGTTATAAAAATATTTTATAAATATAAAAATTATTTTTAAAAAGCCAAATCCCAATCCTCAGTCCAAAACTTAATTAAGAATTAAAAAGTTATTTGATTAGGATCTAGGATTGTGAATTGAAGATCCTAAGACATCATAACACATTGGGTTAAATGGCTTAGTGGAGATTAGGTCCATTAATTAGGTTAGACCTAGGGTTAGATTAAAGAATGGACTTAATTAGAGAATTGACTAAATCTAATCAATTGTTGTCTTAAATTAGGTCAAGGATTCTCTAGATCAATTATAATAGTTGTAGTTGGTCAAGTCCATGTCTTTAACGAGACCCAAGATGGATTTGATTCTTAGCTACGTGATCTAGCATGAACTATTGGTTGATCTAATCAAGACTAATTAAATCAGTTGGTGTCTAAGATAAACCAGACTGGTGGTCTTTAGTTGGCAGTCTATTTACCTGACCATTTCTGATGGTGTCTAAGGCAAGCTTTGGCTGACCCTCCTACTGATTGAACTTATCTGGCCTCTTGGTAAAATTATGTTTTGATTGGATCACTTGACTATTAGAGCTAATCCATGTCAGCTAGGTAAATTGGTATGGCTGATTTAGGAGCTCCTAGACTAGTGCATTAATGGTCTCCCTTAAGCTAACTTGGTGAAGTCAGTGGAAGGATCGTGACAAGCTGGTTCATTTGATCTTCCCTTATCTTCAAATTAAATCCTCTAAAATTATTTAGTTCCTAAAATAAAATAGTTATTATGATAACTAGATCATAGCCTCCCATTAAGTGGATGATAATAGATCCATTAGTTGGATAATCATTGGAGGCCCAAAGGCCTAGTGTTTATCGGCTAATGGAATTATCATTCATTATATGATTTCTTGGCTACATTTTTCTAAATGGTGGTTAGGTTAGCCAACCAAAGTTAGACCTAATCATTCATTCGTTTGATGGGCCAAGTATGGTCATGTTAATAATTGGACCTAATTGGACCTTTTTAGTGGAGGCCAAAGCCTACTAATTAGGGACTAGGATAAAATTTAATTACTAAAAAATATTTAAAGAAATAATTGATTATAAACCTATCCTTAGATGTACATGAGTTGGCCAACCAAAATTGGGCTCATATGCAGTCTATGTAGATTCAAGTACCCACTAAGAAACTAGGATAATTCCTCGAATTGAAGGTAGAGGCTATCAATTAGAATAAAATACTGAGAGTATCTTTTAATTAAAGTCCAAATCTTTAGGTTTAATGAATCAATTACTAATTAGATTATGATTTTTTTTGTGCAGATATGGCTGAAGGGAAATCCTGATTTCCCGATCTAGGTTCGTTCAGATCTGATCAGATCAAGAGATATATTTCAAAAATTTTCTCTTGATCTCAATCAGATCTTGATATGTTTTAGATCTGATTCTTATTATTTTAATAAATAAAATAAAATAAGATAAATTAAATCAAATTTAATTTACCTAATTTGGGTAATCCTATTATCCTGTAGATGATCCTGATTGCAGCGGAAGGTTCTGGATCTAGCCATGCAAGCGCCTGGCCTCTACCGATATCCACTCGGGTTGGATCTGGAGATCCTCTTCTTCTCTACCATGCCTCCAAAAATTAGATCTGGATCTGATCTGGAGGATCTTCAAAACTCTTTTGAAGATCTGCAGTCGTCCTTTTGCAGCAGCGCAGCCTCTTGCTTTGATCGCCTTTCCTTGATCTGAATCACACCAACCAAAGTCCAACACCTTTTGGACGTGGAGAGCAAGGGGAGAAAAGAGCTATGGCATGGAGGAGGAGGGGAGAGGCAGCCTGGGGCATGGGCTTTCCAATTGAATTGCACTTAGAATCTGAGTTGGGCGCAGGGTCTTATTTATAGACTAAGCGTGATCCAACTCCTCTTCTCTCAACCAATCACAACCTTTGTGAAATCAGATCTAAATCTGATTGGTTGGAATAGAGACCCCTGGATTCCTCCTTAGAGGGTGCCTAAGACCAGTCAAACTGGATTCTTAGTAGAACTTCTGATTGGAATCCAAAAGGGAGGTGGAGTCCTTGTCCAACAAGGACTCCTAGGCGCCTCTACTTGGGCTCACGCCACCCTTGGCATGCGCCTTCTCCTTGCAGGTTCTAGCAGGGGGACAGGCCCACAACTCTCGCAATAGGTGCATGACTTGTTGGTCAAAAGTCAAGAGGTCATGGTCAACGTTTGACCAGTCGCAAGATAGAGACTTTTGACAAAGTCAAAGAACAGAAAATGCAGGTGACCATGGCAGGTAATGTCTTATAAAATAAGACAACCTTTTCTAACTTGGACAACCTCCAGTAAGACCATATGAAGGCCTCTGATTGAGCACAAACTCCTTTGGCTCAGTCAGGACAACTTATTTTGATAGTAAAGAGAAGAACGTTAGGTTCAATCGAATGCTAGCACGATTTTCTTGAACCTAATTGAATCTCATTCAGATCAATTGAACTAGATCAGTTTCAATTGATGATCACCAGATTCAAACCCTTGTTTGTGTGACCCAGTAGGTTCAGTTCTGCATGTAATGGGATATGTCATGATCTCTATCATAGACATCATCGAAACTCCTTTCGATGGATCAAAACTCTTCTGATTCGAACAGCTAGAATGATCGATCATCTAAATCATTCTATATTGCTCCCCAAAATCCACCAGTGACACCTAGCAGTATATGGTAGCAACCCATCAGAGCTGATGCGAACCTCTTGGTGCAGCTACCTGTGTGATTAAGTTCTTCTATCTTGAGCCCCGATCAGATTAGGGTTAAGGTAAACTCGTCAACCCTAGTCCTGTCATATGATATAATCATTCAATTCGAGTCCAATGTGAAAATCTAAATAGAAACTCTTTCTATTATTTCACTCTGCCATGGCCATGGGCTTCAGGACTTGATTCTCATGATTATCATAGGGCTGCTCCTCTACCACCAGAGGTAAATAGATCCCATCTTGATGCAATCCAGTTCCTACAATGAATTGTCATAGCCAACATACACCTCAGGGTTCCATATGGCTAGGAGACCAAGTAATGGTCGTAGTCAAAACTATAAACCCTCAAGGTGAACTGCCGATGCATCTCAGGTCAAAGAACCAGACACACTACTGCAGCATCGAGTCAGTAATTGACGAGAAGGTAGACTTCCTAATGACTACTTGAGGTGGTCACGCTCAGTGCCCTCGTTCTCTAACGAGTACCTGTACTTTCACTCCGATGTCTCCACATCGTAGACTCAAGACTCATCTACTAAAGAGAAGCGATCGTACACCAACCTTCCGAATCAATCACCATCCTCGTGATGATCCTATGGTCGGAGCTGTTTATGAGTTAATAATGATATTCATGTCTTAAATTTTCAACTCTTGAAAATATGAATTATCATTACATTAACTAAAGGATGTATCACAGACACTAAATACACAGGTGTGATAGAAAATAACCCATTTTATTAATTATAGTCAAAATTATAATTTTGCCCCTAGAAGTGTATTACAAGTGTCAGCCAATTCTGGCTTCTAGGGCACATATATCCAACAATTGCCCACTTGTCCTAAAGCCAATTGGCTACAAGTCTAAGTCCCATCTTCTCAAGGTGGGCTTCGATCTTCTGTTGGCCCAACGGCTTTGTAAGTGGGTCTGCCATATTATCTGCGGAGTTTACTCTCTTGACCTCAACGTAATCTTTCTCAAGGTAATCGCGGATGAGATGATATCGCCGCTCAATGTGCTTGGACTTCTGGTGAGACCTCGGCTCCTTAGCAAGGGCTATGGCGCCATTATTGTCGCAGTAAAGAGGAATGGCATCTGATGGCATTACTCCAATTTCTGCAGCAAACTTCTTGTACCAGAATGCTTTCTTTGCAGCCTCTGATGCAGCTATATATTCTGCTTCCATGGTGGAATCTGCTATCACAGTTTGCTTGGAACTCTTCCAGCTGACAGCTCCACCATTGCACACAAACAGACTTCCAGATGTCGACTTTCGATCATCTATATCAGACATGAAGTCCGAGTTCTGTGTATCCTTGAACTAGGAGTTCTCCGTTATCAAGACCAACATCATATCCTTAGTTCTTTCAAGTCTTAAGGATACATTTCACAGAGTCCAGTGTTCTTCCCCTGGATTTGACTTGATATCTGCTTGTGACACTCACAGCATGGGCTATATCAGGTCGTGTACATAGCATGGCATACATGAGGCTCCCTATTGCAGAAGCATAAGGGATCTTGCTCATGCGTTCTATTTCCTCAGGTGTGCTGGGGCACATCTTCTTGGAAAGATGAATACCATGTCTGAAGGGTATTAATCCCCTCTTAGAAGTTTTCCATACTAAACCTCTTTAGTACTTCCTCTATGTACATCTTCTGTGAAAAGTCCTAGCATCCTATTCGGTCTATCCCATAGACCTTAATTCCTAGAATAAAGGATGCTTCACCTAGGTCTTTCATGGAGAATTCTCTTGGACAACCACATCTTGACTGATGTCAACATGGGAATATCATTCCCATAGGAGATGTCATCCACGTACAATACGAGGAGACACAGCGCTCCACACTTAGTGTCTCCCTACTCAGGACATAACTCCTACCCTTTTGAAAACACATGGTTCCTCTTCTTTTGATGAAACCAAACTTTTTGATCACATCAATTAAAACGAGTGTCCAGCTCCGAGATGCTTTGCTTAAGTCCATATATGGACCTTTGCAGCTTGCAAACCTTGTGATCAGTATCACTGGATGTGAAACCTAGCGGCTGTTCCATATAGATATCTTCCTCAAGATATCCATTTAGGAAATCGTTTTCACGTCCATTTGCCATTTTATCATAATCGAAATAGGCTGCAACAGCAAGCAATGCTGCGATGGATTTTAGCATAGCTACCGAAGAAAAGGTATCCTGATAGTCAATGCCTACGCATTGACTATAACCTTTGCCACAGTCTAGCCTTGAATGTCCCACATTCCATCTGCACCATCTTTCTCTTGAAGATCCATTTACACCCAATAGGTACTATACCTTCTGGTGGATCTACCAAGATCCAGACTTGGTTTGAGTGCATCGAGTCGATCTCTGACTTCATTGCCTCAAGCCATTTCTCAGAGTCGATATCTGATATCGCCTCGTTGTAGGTTTTTGGGATCATCTCCATGAGCACCATTCCTACGAGGAACATTTTTCTACATCCTCTGAAATAATA
>QRFJ01003378.1:38552-178995 GCA_006176705.1 Cocos nucifera | reverse complement strand
ATCGGACCTAGGTTGAAGCTTTTCTGGCTGCAAATGTTTCACATAAGCCGGACATCTCCAAATTCTAAGGCGAGAGAGTGTCAGCTTACGTCCAGTCCATATTTCATATGGAGTCTTTGTAAAAGACTTGCTTGGAACATTGTTCAAAATAAAATAAGCAGTTTTAAGTGCATAACTCTAGAAAGAAATCGACAGACTCACAAACTCCATCATGGATCGAATCATGTTCAATAAGATTCGATTTCTCCTTTCAGACACACCATTATGTTGTGGTATTTCAAGAGGGGTCCATTGTGAGAGAATCCTATTCTCTTCTAGATATGTCAGAAACTCGTTGGAAAGGTATTCACCTCCTCGATCAAATCGAAGAGTTTTAATACTCTTCCAAAGTTGTTTTTCTATCTCATTTCGATATTGTTTGAACATTTCAAATGAATCGGATTTACTCTTCATAAGATAGACGTACCCATACCTAGATAGATCGTTAGTAAACGTAATGAAGTAGTAGAATCCACCTCTAGCACATGTGTTCATAGGTCCACATACATCAGTATGTACTAGACCTAGAAGATCAGTGGCCCGTTCATCCTTTCCAGTAAAAGATGATTTGGTCATCTTACCAAGAAGATAGGACTTATAGGTATTCAATGATTCACAATTATCGATGTCAAGGATACGCTCCTTGACTAATCTGTTAATCCTATTCTTGTTTATATCATCGAGCCTATAGTACCAAAGATAGGCATCAGAGACATAACCTAGTTTTGGATGTTTATTAAACATGTATATTACACTAATATACTATGATAAAATATAAATGTCATTTCTTAATTATCCTTATATTACTATAATACCATTCACAATGATATCATAATAATTTTCTTTTATTGACAAACAATAATAATCTTAGGCCAAAAGTCCAACAGATATTTTGTTCATCATAAAAGATGGACAATAGTGACAATCACTTAAAATAGTAATATTATTTTTGAAAAATAGCTCAAGAGTTTTCAATGCTAGGACTGAAACTTTACTTCCATCCCCAACATTAAGGAATCTATTGCCATTCTCAAACTTTCTACCAATTTGAAATCCATGCAATGAATTGCATATATGAATCAAACTTTCGGTATCTAATACCTAGGTAGATATATCGTATATGGAGAAATTGAAAGATATTATCATATAACAGTCTTGATCAGCAACCACTTGCTGATTTTTTTTGTTCAGCCTATTTGGATCAAGAGGATAATTTCTCTTCGAGTTTGCTTGATTAGGGTCAACACTAAACTCCTCATTTTTAGGTTCTAAATGCTTGTCACTGTCCAATAGTGAACGGAGCGGACTTACACTAGCCATTCTATTTATCTAAAAGAAAAATATGAAATCTTATTAGTACTTGAATTAATTAACCCTAAAGACTTGGACTTTAGCCTAAAGGTCAGATAAGTGGTAAAAACATACTAATAAAAGTATTAAATTATAAAATAAATTAATTTATTTCTTTAGAAATTGATACTTTTATTAATTTTATGTAGGAAAGAAGGCCACCAATGTGAAGATCTTATTTTTCTGATTCAGATGAAATAAATTTCAAGCAAAACGGACTTCAAACGAGCCCAGAATTGAATTTCAAAAAAAAAAAAAAAAAACTGGTTCGATTCAAATCGGTTCAGAAAATTGGCTCAGCGGTTCAGCCTAGTTCAATCGTAACAGCAGACCGACCCATCGATGCAACGCTAATGTCAGGATGATGTCAGCATTTTTTGCGGCACATGGTGGACCATCTGAAGGACAATTCGGAAATTTTACAGCATAAAGCGCGCTCCGATTGGCTGAAGAATGCGGCGGTCCACGCAACACCGAGCTCGCACATGGTCTACGGAGGGTAATTTGGGAATTTTATTTGATCCAACGGGTGGCATTCATTGAAACTTGATCGGACGGCCGAAATGAAGGTGCTGATGGACAGCATCCACAGCTCCCGATCAAGATCCAATGATTGAGATTCATCCTGATGGTAAACTAAAGATCAGAAGGCCTCTTTCTATGCGATCGGATGGCTTAGATTCAATCTAACGGTTGATCCAACGGCTGGCATGAAATCCAACTTGATCTGGGTTATTTTAAGGGCTTTTTAAGTAGTTTTGGATCGTTTGATCAACATCTAACGGGCAGAATTACTCAGATCTTAATTTGAGTTGTTTTGAGAGTTTTAAACCTAATTTTTTATGGATTTTGGAATGAAATCAAACTCTTTATTTATAAAAACCTGTTGTTTTCACGAAAAAAAATCAGAGAGAGATAGAAAGAGAGACAGAGAAAGAGACAGAAAAGTCAAAGAAAAAGAGAAAAAGGGAGAGAGTTAGAGAAATAAAGAAAAACAAAAAAAAAGAGAGAGGAGAGAGGTAGAAAGAGAAGAGTAATTTATGAGAGAAAGAAAAGAGTTTTTCTTCGACAATCAAGACATCGATCAAGGAGCCTCTTCTTCTTCGCCAAGTTCTCCACATCAAGAGCAACAAATAATCAATTTCAGCAATCAAACAGTCTAATTTCTCTATGCTTTTTATTTTATTTGCTGTTTTTGAATTTGTTATCATGAACTAAATTTTATTTTACTAAGGCTAAGGTGTAGCCACTCTTTTGATGCAATATTCAGTGTGATTATTTTTAAATTTTATTCATGAGGAGTATATAAATCTGATCTTAATGCTTTTAGATTACTGGCCATCTTCTAATTGATCTGATGAACATAGATGTTATGGACCAAGTACATCTATGTTATTGCTTCTTGATTATATACCTTGTATTATGAATCAAATTAGAATTCATATGCATGCAGGAATTTTAGTGCGCTTTGGATGCAGCGTATTTTAATTAGAGGATTTCACAAAACTTAATGCATTAATATTTATTTAAATTATATTTGGACCAAAGGATAATTAATAAATATTAATAGTTTTGCTATGCCTGGACCAAAGGATAGTGAATAAATTAGAAGACTCCACCATCACATGAAATAAAATTAATCTAAAAATCTGAATATTGTATTGACTGAGTTGGTGAACTGATTGCCTTAGTAATCCATTGCTCTTGAGTTTAAAATTCTAATAATTTACACTCTCTTTATGTTCTTAAAAATTTTTAATTATTTTTTTATTTTGTTCTTTAATTTCTTATTCTCATAAATCGATCTTCTAAATAAAGCATAGGAAAGAGTATTTTAGTACTTATTTTCTAATCCTCTAGGGACGATACTCTACTCATTCACTTTATTATTTGATCGATTGGTGCACTTGCCATAGCTATAAATTAGCACGCATCATGTTTTTGGTATCATTGTCGAAAATTATGTCTAAAATAATATTGAAATTTTGATCCTAGCTTTACTTTAGAAATTTATTTTTAATTTTTATTATTTAAAAAAAAAAATTAGTGCATGACACGTACTGGACATAGTAACTTATTACCTTTAGATCCAGAAATTGAAAGGACCATTAGAAGACTACAACAAGAAAGAAACATAGCAGCTGAAGATCCTAACAACATCAATCTAGGATTGGATATAGCGACTGAAGGATAGCATAAAGCTATTCGACCAGTACATCGTTCATTAAAAGATTATATCACACCATCTGTAGCCGATGCAGCTTCGAGCATCAGGAGACTGCCTGTACGAGCAAACAACTTTGAAATAAAATCGGCGATGATCCAGATGATTCAATCAACTATCTAATTTAGTGGACACGTGCATGATGATCCGAATGCCCATATTTCTAATTTTCTTGAACTTTGTGATACTTTTAAAATTAATAGGGTGTCAGATGATGCTATTAGATTAAGGTTATTTTCTTTCTCTTTATGGGACAAAGCTAAGAGTTGGCTTCATTCTCTTCCTGCAGGTTCTATCACAACTTGGGATGTCCTAGCCCAAAAATTTTTAGCCAAGTACTTTCCACCTTCCAAGACTACCAAGATGCGCAATGATATTACTTCCTTTATGCAGATGGACATGGAGACACTATATGAGGCTTGGGAATATTTCAAAAAATTGCTGAGGAGATGTCCACATCATCAACTATCCGTATGGCTTCAGGTACAAACTTTCTATAATGGTTTATCTTCTACTAATTATTTTATGATTGATGCAGCAGGAGGAGGAACCATTAACCAAAAAATGGAGGAAGAAGCCTTCGATCTGATCGATGAGATGGCATCAAATAGCTATCAATGGCAGATAGAGCGCATGATGCCAAAAAGACTAGCAACTATGTAGGGAATAGATTGCGTGCCAACCTTATTAGCTGAAATTGCAGTCCTTAGAGCCGAAGTCAACAACTTAAAGGGAACAGCTATGCATATTCAGAGCATTACTTGTGACCTGTGTGGAGGAGGACATGATATGAGCAATTGCCAGATAGGTAATCCTTTTGCTAAAATAATTGATTCAGCTAATTATATTGGTAATTTTTTCAGACCACAACAAAATAATTCCCACTCCAATACATACAATCAAGGGTGGAGGCAGTACCCAAATTTCTCATGGAGTAATCAAAATGCAGCACAACAGCCACCCCCGGGATTCCAAGTACCTGAAAAAAAGTTCAACATGGAAGAGCTGATGGTCAAATTTATGCAAAACCAAGAAACAACTATAAAAAATTTGGAAGCCAAACTTAGGCAGGACCAAACAGCAGCAATTCGAAACTTGGAGATGCAAATAGATCAAATGGCTAAAATAATCTCTGAGAGACCTCAGGGATCCTTGCCCAGCAATACGGAGACAAATCCAAGGGAGCAAGTCAATGCTATTACCCTAAGAAGTGGTACAAAGCTAGAGGAGCCACATCAAAAGAAAGAGACTGAAGAGCCAACTACAAATAAGGAACCATCAACTCAAAATTCGTCAGTCACCAAAACAACCAGCAGATGGATGGTCTCCAGGTATACGGTTTGCTGATCCAAATGTGAAGCCCTACGTGCTGCCACTACCATTCCCAGAGAGATAAATACAGCATCTAGATAAGGAATTTTCTAACTTTTTCAAAATTCTAAAGAATTTACATATTAATATTTCTTTTGTAGATGCTATTACTCAAATGCCTAGGTATGCCAAGTTTCTCAAAGAAATCTTAACAAATAAGAAAAAGCTGAAGGAGCATGAGAGAATAAATTTGAATGAAGAATGCTCAGCAATACTTCAAAATAAATTACCACAGAAGTTAAAAGATTCCAGGGAGTTTTACTATCCCCTGCATTATTGGTGATTGTAGTTTTGATAAAGTTTTATGTGATTTAGGAGCAAGCATTAATCTCATGCCTTTTTCTATTTTCAGAAAGCTGGGTCTTAGGAGAACCAAAGCCTACCACTATTACTCTTCAATTAGCCGATAGATCCATTAAATATCCAAGAGGTATAGTGGAGGATGTCTTGGTAAAGGTAAACAAGTTTATTTTTTCTGTTGATTTTATTGTTCTTGATATGAAAAGAAGATTATGATGTACCCCTTATTTTAGGGAGACCCTTTTTAGCTACTGGAGGAGCTTTAATAGATGTTCAACAAGAAAAATTAATTCTTAGAGTCCAAGATGAATAAGTTACTTTTAATGTTTTCAAAGATACTAAACAAACTGATGATAATCAAACTTATTTTCTAATTGATATTATTGACAATCCATTATATGAGAATTCTATAGAAAATAGGTTTGAGACTATAAAAGCGAGCAATGTCAAATTGAAAGAGGACTCAATCAAACATGAAAGTATTCCAATTGAAGTGGCACCAGATTGATCCACTTTAGAACTTCAAAGAAAGTCAAGCTGAAGACTATAAATCAGAACTACTAGATAGGTTGTTTCTTTTCTTTTTAGTTTTGATCATTTTTTTTTCTTTTATTTTTCAGTAATTTATGGTTGCTCTTTTACTGCTTTGGTGTGTATTTTCAATTTTGCAGAGAAAAATCAATGAGAGCTCCAGCAAAATTTCAAAGCTCCAAAGAACCAGACTAAACCAAATCAGGTGTATTCCTTTCCTATCCTTTATTACATCCTTTATTTTTCTTTCTCCTTTAAGACAATGTAGAATAATTAAAAAAAAAAAATCATGTGTCAAGAAGAAAATCTTGAGCAAGATAAACTGGATAAGTGATAAAAGATAGAATTATTTGCTAATGAATGTAATGAGTTAAAGAAGTAGATTAGTTGGTCAACTTTTAGCAAGCCTACTTAGGTCATTAAAAGACTATTAGCACTTTTTATTGCACATGCACACTAACAAGGCAAAGTAGGTATTGATTATAAGGCCAACTGGAGATTCAATTATCACTAAAAATTGATAATTAATATACATTCTAATCAAAAAAACTTGAATTTAAGGAAAGAGCTACCTGCCTATAAATAAAGTGCAAAAGATAGAGTATATGTGGATTGCCCAAAGCCTAGTAACTGGGTCTCTGCACCTAGGTCAAGTGTGAAAATTCACGTAAAATGGTGAAGGAAAGGCCAGGATGCTCAGCATAGCAAAAAAAAAAAAAAAAAAAAAAAGGAAGGCAGTGTGAAAGCTACCTTAATTCATGAGTATAAAATTGAGAATGTATAGAAAATTGACCAAAATAGGTGATAAGAGAAGATACTTTTATTCTTTTAATTTAATACTGAAATGCTAAAGTTAGTCATCACGAACACAAGTGCTATAGATCTTTGATGTACTTCTAAGAAAGTTTTTAATTGTATTGACTGAAAAATTTGCTTCTGAAGCTCAATGCTTAGTTAGCAGTATTTTCTAAACTTTTTGATCTTTAATCTTAGATTTTATATTTGTAATGGATAATCTTATTGAAACATGATATTAAATAAAATATTGCTAAGGGACTAGCAATGACTAAGTTGGGGGGTGTGATAAGTGGTAAAAATATACTAATAAAAATATTAAATTATAAAATAAATTAATTTATTTCTTTAGAAATTGGTATTTTTATTAATTTTATGCAGGAAAGAAGGCCACCAATGTGAAGATCTTATTTTTCTGATTCAGATGAAATAAATTTCAGACAAAACGGACTTCAAACGAGCCCAGAATTGAATTTCAAAAAGAAAAAAAAAATTGGTTCGGTTCAAATCGCTTCAGAAAATCGGCTCAGCGATTCGGCCTGATTCAATCACAATAGCAGATCGACCCACCGACGCAACACTGATGTCAGGATGACGTCAGCATTTTTTGCGGCGCATGGTGGACCATCTGAAGGGCAATTTGGGAATTTTATAGCATAAAGCCCACTCTGATTGGCTAAAGAACGCGGCGGTCCATGCAACACTGGGCTCATGCATGGTCTATGGAGGGTAATTTGAAAATTTTATCTGATCCAACGGGCGGCATTCACTGAAACTTGATCGGACGGCCGAAATGAAGGCATTGATGGACGGCATCCATAGCTCCTGATCGAGATCCAATAGCTGAGATTCATCCTGACAGTAAACTAAAGATCAGAAGGCCTCTTTCTATGCGATCGGATGGCCCAAATTCAATCTAACAGTTGATCCAATGGCTAGCATGAAATCCGACTTGATCTGGGTTATTTTAAGAGGTTTTTAAGTGATTTTTGGACCGTTTGATCAACATCTAATGGGTAGAATTACTCAAATCTTAATTTGAGTTGTTTTGGGAGTCTTAAACCTAATTTTTGATGAATTTTGGAGGAAAATCAAACTCTTTATCTATAAAAACCTATTATTGCCATGAAAAAAAAATCAGAGAGAGACAGAAAGAGAGACAGAGAGAGAGACAGAGAAAGAGAGAGAGAAGTCAGAGAAAAAGAGAAAAAGAGAAAAAGGGAGAGAGTTAGAGAAATAAAGAAAAACAAAAAGAAAAAAGAGAGGAGAGGGGTAGAAAGAGAAGAGTGATTTGTGAGAGAAAGAAAAGGGTTTTTCTTCGACAATCAAGACATCGATCAAGGAGCCTCTTCTTCTTCGCCAAGTTCTCCACATCAAGAGCAACAGACAATCAATTTCAGCAATCAAACAGTCTAATTTCTCTATGCTTTTTATTTTATTTGCTGTTTTTGAATTTATTATCATGAACTAAATTTTATTTTACTAAGGCTAAGGTGTAGCCACTCTTTTGATGCAATATTCAGTGTGATTATTTTTAAATTTTATTCATGAGGAGTATATAAATCTGATCTTAATGCTTTTAGATTACTGACCATCTTCTAATTGATCTGATGAACATAGATGTTACGGACCAAGTACATCTATGTTATTGCTTCTTGATTATATACCTTGTATTATGAATCAAATTAGAATTCATATGCATGCAGGAATTTTAGTGCGCTTTGGACGCAGCGTATTTTAATTAGAGGGTTTCACAAAACTTAATGCATTAATATTTATTTAAATTACATCCTGGACCAAAAGGATAATTAATAAATATTAATAGTTTTGCTATGCCTGGACCAAAGGGTAGTGAATAAATTAGGAGACTCCACCATCACATGAAATAAAATTAATCTAAAAATCTGAATATTGTATTGACTGAGTTGGTGAACCGATTGCCTTAGTAATCCATTGCTATTAAGTTTAAAACCCTAATAATTTACACTCTCTCTATGTTCTTCAAAATTTTTAATTATTTTTTATTTTGTTCTTTAATTTCTTATTCTCATAAATCGATCTTCTAAATAAAGCATAAGAAAGAGCATTTCAGTACTTATTTTCCAATCCTTTAGGGACGATACTCTACTCATTCACTTTATTACTTGATCGACTGGTGCACTTGCCATAGCTATAAATTAGCACGCATGAAGGTCCTTCCACTATTTTTAAATGAATCGATAGCCTCTACCTCTAATTCGAGAAATTACACTAATTTCTTAGTAGATACTAGAATCCATATATAATACAAATAGGCTTGAGGAAAGCTTTGGCTAACCTACGTGCATCTACAGATAGGTTCATAATCAATTATTTTTTTAAATAATTTTTAGTAATTTAGATTTTATCCCAAAAGCCAATTCAGTAGGCTATGACCTCTACTGAAAAGGTCTGATTAGGTCCAATGATTAACATGATCGACTTTGGTGCATCAAGCGAACGAAAATCAGGCTCGAGAAAAGCTCTGGCTAACCTAATCATGATGGACAGTAATTCCAATATCTAGATGAATACCATGTGTAAGGCACCTTCAATGTCCACCTAGAAAATTGGACTCATTACTATTTACCTTAATGGGAGGCTATGACTTGGTTATCCCCATATAGTCATTTTAAGAACTTAATAATTTAAAGGATTTAATTTACTTATGATTTGAGATGGAAAGGACACGGACCATATTTCTTTCACTAACTTCCCAAAGTCAAATCCTCCCACTGACTTCACTGAGTCAATTGATAAGGACTATGATCAATTTCGATCCATGGGCATCTAATTTAATCTTACTAAATTAAAATCAATCAAACTAATTTCTAGTGACATGGATTAGCTCGAATCACTAAGTGATCTAATCAAATCCTAATCGACTATATCGATTAGGTAAGTGAGACCAGTGGAAGGGATATGCCATTAACTTATCAAAGATCGAATCAATGCAAGTAGCTTCCAATTAAAAATCACTAGTCTAAACTACCAGACTTACCTTAGACACCAATCGGTTAATTAAATTTAATCAGATCAACATAGTAATTACAAGTTAGACTGCTTAGCCATAAATTAAGTCCATCTTGATCTCGTTAAAGACATGGACTCATTTAACTACAACTATTGAAGTTGAGTCTAGAGTGTTCTTGACCTAATTTAAGTCAATACTTGGTTAGATTTGATCAACTACTCTAGATTAATCTATTCTTTAACTAACCTTAGGTCTAACCCAATTAATGGACCTAATTCATCTAACCCTTTAATCCACAAAATTATGGATTTGTCTTAGGATCTTTAATTTATAATTCTAGATCCTACTAGGCAACACTTTATTCTTTTAATTAAGTTTTGGGATGATGGATTGGGGTTCGATATTTCAAAAATAATTATTAATTTTTTGAAAAATTCTTTACAATCTAGCATTGTTTCACTAAATAGGTCGACTCATTTCAAAAATGGGTCGGCTTATTTCACAAACAAGCACTAGTTGTTGGTTTGTTCAATCAAAAATAGCCATCAAATAGCTTCAGCTAACTTCTCGATCGAGCTGGCTCGGATCCCATCTAAGCCAACCTGAGTAGAAGCCAAGCTTAGCTCGATCCCTAAGACAGTTGGCTTGAGTAGAAGAAATTAGAAACCCAATATTTCATCAAGCTGGCTCAGATCCCATCCGAGCTGGCCCGATTATAAGTCGAGTTAGCTAGATTTTTGAGATAGCAGCTTGAATAAAAATCCAAAAGGCCAACATTCCATCGAGCTGGCTCGGATGGTCTCGGATCCCATCCGAGCCAGCTTGAACAAATGTCCAAAGATCATTTTAGGTTGGCACGTTGGTCGAGCTGGCTTAATTTTTGAGACAAACGGCTCGACCAATGAACAGAACCTTCGTAAGATCCTGTTTAGGTTTAATCTAAACTTATGTACATTACATAAAAATCATGAAATATTTAGATATAATCTAAATAGTAATTCATGATGAAATTTAGATTAAAATCAATTCAAAATATATTATAAAAATTTATTAGATCATATCTAAAATTTTATGATTGATGTTATAGATCACAACGTACCAGGACAACCTCTCTACTATAAGGGGTAAATCTTATAGTAGGACAACCTACAGTCCATGCGATCATTGTGTTATACATTAAATCTTTCTAATTTACATAAAAACATGTACAATCAATATATGCAGTGTAAGGGTATATGTTGCCTACAGTCCATCCGATTCTTAAAAATCAGCACAGCATTATGTTACACATTAAAGTGTAAGGGTACATGTTGCCCAAGGATGGCTATCCAAGAGGAGGGATGAATTGGATACTTATAAAATTATAGTTATTGCTCCTAGATCTCCCGACTTGAGGTCGGCCGATGAGGATGGAGGAGCTCGACCATCGAGGAATATGAGGCCGAGGACGAACTTGGCTGGAGCTTCACCCATTCACCTATAATAAAGTCTCCACTAGAGTGTTCTCCGGTGAAGATCCTTCGACGCTCAAGTTAGGAGATTGGAGAACAATGAGGAGAGAAAGCATCGAATTGAATGGCCTACCTAGAGGGTCTCAGAGCTCCTTTATTTATAGGAGAGGAGTTGGAGTCGTATCCATTTTGAACTCTAACGGCTTTTTGAGTTAGTTGCCCTGGATTGATTCGAAAGATTTTTTTCCTTCTTTGGAGATGGGATTGCGAAAGATTCCTCTTTATCTAAATTTCTCGATTCAGAGAGGATGCAATTTCAGCAGGAATAGTTGTAGGTTGGTCATTGACGAGCTATGAGCCTATTCACATAGCTTGATGGCCGACCTGAATTCGACGAGGATGAGGTATGAAGGTCTACCTCGTTTTATCAGAAGGCGATCTTCAGTAGGTCGGCCAAAATTGTAGGTCGATTTAAGCCAACCTACAGCTAACCATGGATGAAGTATCACATTATTCCACTCAGACGATCCATTGGGGTAGGTCGACGGCCAATCCTAAATAGGTCGAGGCCATACCAGCCCCATTCCACAACAATAGTCAAATCTGAAATATAATCAATAATGTGCTTCAACTTAAATATGTTTGAGTGATTGTGATATAATCAATATATGCAGCAATAAAATCAAAGTATAAATGAAGCTATGTAAGAATTAAGCTAGTGCAAAGCAAGTAAACAAAATGAGAAGGCACAACAAACACACGAAATTTATAGTGATTTGACGCAAGCCGCTCCTACATCCACTTCCCAAGTTTTCCTTGAAAATTTCATTATAATCCTCCCTTGATTATAGTGTGTTTGTTTTTCTGGGCTCACAAATAAATTATGAAGATTTATGGTGCTTCTAAGCCTTGGGAGACCACGGGAGGAGTCAGGGGGTTGGCTCCGAAGATTTTAGGGGCTTGGTTGGTGCTTCGAAGACCTGGGACACAAGGTAAAGCAAGGAATCATAGCTAGAGAATCAAAACTGTAGAAAGGATATTTTCTGCAGGTTAGCTAGCTCAGTCCAAAATTAGGTCGGCTAAGTCTCAGTGCATAGGCAAAACAAAGAGCTGTGCATTTGGGACTGCTGGCATGGCACAGAACTGGGCCAGTGCAGTTTCAGACTGAGCTAACCTAGTGGAACTTAGCCAGCTCAGTGCTGAGACTGAGCTGGCTTAGTGCGTGGGTAGAGTTACGCGAGGATCAGTTTTGGGCTAAGGTCTAGGATGATCCTAGGGGTTTTAAGGCCTGATTTGAGAGGTCTTAAGAGGGTTAATTCATGTATGGGTCGGATTTAGATCCAGAGGATGAGAGCATGGGAGACATGGGTGTACATGGGCCTGATAAGTGCTTTCATGTATTGGGTTAGTCAAAAAGTTTTTTGGTTGGGCCTAATGGCTATGCATAAATACATAGGTTATATTAGGGTTTCATAATGCTGTGAACGCAGTGGAATATAGACCTTTTCTCTCTCAACTCTCTTCTTCTCTTCTCTCTAGAGTTGCCGCCCTAGGGTTCTTGAAGAAGCCCTAGAGAAGGAGGGCGTCTCCCTCAAGCCCAAGGAGGGAGGTGCCCCATCATAGATCCAGGTGGAGGATTGGTGGTTTGTTGCCCATAGAGAATGCCATAGGTTTCTTCAAGTCCGTGCTAAAGATCAGAAGCTTCCACAACATGATATCAGTGTTTGTGATGTCAAGGATGATTGGCATTCGAGCGATATCATGGGTCTATAATTTAGTACCAGAGCTAGGTGATGCTTGAAACATTGTGTGCTTACAATATAGTATCGGAGCCAGGTTTTAGAGCCTGATGGTGCATGGAAGGGAAGGAGAAGTCATACAAAATGAAATCAGAAATCTACACAAGAATTACATGGTATATCTCAAATCTACCTTGTTATTGCTATGGTTTGGCCAACTAGGAGCAGCGAGTTGAAGGTGGAGGTTGAGAGGATTAACGAAAAAAAAAATTTTCGGGATGGAAGGATTTGGTGTATGATTTGCTGATCGATCTTGGTGGAAAGGCCGGGGTGTATGATGGTTATGTGACAAGCAGGGAGCGCTGGAGTGCTGCAATAGCATTTTTCTGAAGATGTAGGGTTAAGAGAGGCTCGGTGATGTAGCAACCAAGGAAGGTTATCTCAGTAGAGAGCATCAGAGTTTTCTAGAAAGATGGGCAGTGTAGGGCTATTGAAGAGAGGTTTTCCAAGGGGTAATGATCGAAGGAAGGTTGAAGAAGCTACTATACATTCTTCGATGTCTGAAAGGTGGAGAAGTAGTCAGAGATGTATTTAGTGGTTCGACTAGAGCATGAATTTGCGAAGCCTTGGGAGTGATGGAGATAGATGATCCATGGAGGTCCAGTAGGTTAGGGCTGGATGGCTGTAGAGCAACGCAGAGATCAGTCTGGGAGCATTGGAGTGTTCCAGGAGCGCTATCTTGGAGGTATAGAGGCTGAGAGAGGCTCGATGGTGTAGCAGTCAAGGAGTGTATTTCAGCAGAGAGTGTTAGTGGTATCTCAAGGAGATCGGATGCAGGTCTCAGGGAGAGCCAAGGGGTCTCAAGGAGCACCAGAGGTCTCTAGTAGTCGGGAGTATCATGGATCAGATTTCTTCTATAAGAGCATCAGGGAGAGTTACGATTCAGGTGGAGGATGGTTCTCCGGGTGCAACTGAAGTGATGATTGTTGTAGGGGCAGAAGAGAAGGATTAGGGTGGAATTTCCTAGGGTTCAGTCACTGGTTTCAGAAGAGTTGGATGAGCTCTTGAGTTTTGGAGATGCCCGCGGGTTACGGAGGTATCCGAGATGGCTTCGAAGGGATCCACGAAGCGTGGAGGGTTCGAAGGGGCAGCGATGGTGTTCGAGGTACAGCGGCAGGCTCAGTAGTGCAGCGTTGAGTGGTTGGCCTCGAGAGACTCTGGCATAGAGTCGACTTCTGCGACATCAGGTGGACTTCGAATATAGGTGGAGCTTCGCAGTGGTGGCTTCACAAGTGGAGAGAAAATTTGGCATGAGTTCAGAGTGTCGGTGATGCATAGTTCTAGGTGGAGCGGCATGTACAGGTGGACAGACGTAGCTCTGAGAAGATCGTGTCAGATGGTACAGCATGTGCTGGTGCAAAAATGCTGTAGGTTTTTCAGAAAAGTCTAAGAAATAGTGATGCAGCTGCTAAGCAGAAGAGATCCTACAATTTTAGGATGGTGCCAAGAAGCAAGCACAGGTCTTCAACGGTAGAGGCGATCATCCCAAAGGCCTTAAAGGTGCATAATAGCTGAAGAGGATTGGTAGAGACAATGTTTGCATAGGTGCTGTCGAGTGTGCAGGGATAGTGGGATCGTGCAGGAGGTCATTGCCGAGAGGTTTGCCAAGGCTTGAAAACACCAAGGTGGAGATTGTGAGGATTTGTGGTGCTCCCAAGCCTTAGGAGGCCATAGGAGGAGTTAGAGGGTTGGCTCTGAGGATTCTAGGGGCTTGGTTGGTGCTTCAGAGATCTGGAACTCAAGGTGAAGTAAGGAACTAAAGTCGGAGAATCAAGACTGTGGAAAAGATATTTTCTGCAGGTTAGCCGGCTCAGTCCAAAATTGGGTCGGCTAAGTCTCAGTGCACAGGCAAAATAGAGAGCTGCACATTTGGGACTGTTGGCATGGCATAGAACTGGGCCAGCTCAGTTTCAAACTGAGTCAACCCAGTGGAACTTAGCCGGCTCAGTGCTAAGACTGAGCCGGCTTAGTGCGCGAGCAGAGTTACGTGAGGGTCTATTTTGGGCTAGGGTCTGGGATGATCCTAGGGGTCTTAAGGCTTGATTTGAGAGGTCTTAAGGGGGCTAATTCATGTATGGATTGGGTCTAGATCCAGAGGATGAGAGCATGGGAGACATAGGTGTACATGGGCTCGATAAGTACTTTCATGTATTTGGTTAGCCGAAAAGTTTTTTGGTTGGGCCTAATGGCTATTTATAAATATATAGGTTGTATTAGGATTTCATAATGCTGTGAATGCAGTGGAATACAGACTTTTTCTCCCTCAACTCTCTTCTTCTCTTCTCTCTAGAGTTGCCGCCCTAGGATTCTTGAAGAAGCCCTAGAGAACAGGGCATCTCCCTCAAGCCCAAGGAGGGAGGCGCCCCATCATAGATTTAGGTAGAGGCTTGGTGGTTTGCTGCCCATAGAGAACGTCACAAGTTCCTTCAGGTCCGTACTAAAGATCAGGAGCTTTCACAACATGATATCGGTGCTTGTGATGTCAAGGATGATTGGCGTTCGAGTGATATTATGGGTCTACAATTAGGTATCAGAGCTAAGTGATGCTTGGAACATTGTAGATGGCAATATAAATCTAGTTGGTTTTCAATAGGAGCACCAACTAAAATCTTACACCATTAGTTTTTCAGGCTCACTTACTCTAATTGATTTTAATCTTGGCTCATCAATCACAACCATATAATGATTATTTTTCTAGGCTAACAATCAATCCCGATTGATTTTAATCTTGGCTCACTAATTAAACCATACAACATGCAATAATGGGCTTGGACTGGCCTTTATCCCAAGTTTCTTTCTCCCAAAGAAACTTATAAAGAAAACAAAATATAATTTCAACACAAAACAAATAAAAAATAAAAATTCTTTTGAAGCATGGAGAAGAAGTTGAATGATTGATCTTTTGAAGTTTGACTTCTCTTCAATCAATGCTTGAGAGGATATTGAGGATGTTGGAGAAGATCTCTCTTAGAAAGCTCTCAATTCTGCGCACTCTATCCCTCTCTTTTTCTTTTTCTCAATAATATTCAATAACTTTCTCTTAGTTTGAAGATTTTCTCTCTTTAATCTACTTTCTTGCTTTCTCCATTGAGTCTCTAGACTTTTATATGCTTCAAAGTGACTGGAGAATGAGTTTTGACCATTGGAGCCCTTGAAATAGTCATTGGAAGTCATTATGAATAAAAAGTTAAAGTTCTAAAAGACTAGCTATTATAGTCACTGGGTCGGCTCAGTTTTAAACTAGATCGGCTCAGGTTTTTACTAGATTAGCTCAGTTTATAACTGGATCAGCTCAGTATCAATAGACTTCAAAAACTAGCTTTCTATTTTTCTATTTTCTGAGATTGAGCCGACTAAGTACTACTGAGCTAGCTCAGTTTTTCACTGGATCATCTAAGTTCTTAGCCTTCAATAATTCTGCATATATTTCTATATGAATGGCTTTTTATCTTCAACTTTTGAGGGCTTCTTTCACCTTGATTTTTATGGTCTTTTCCACCATTAAGGTTTCCAAAACTTCTTGTTTGAGCTTTATTTGAGCATTTAAAATTATTCTTTTATTTGACTTTTCTTCTTTTGAGGAGATTTCTTCTATGGATAATTCCTTCATTTTAAGTACTTGAAAAGTCCTACATACATTTCTGAAATGCACAATTAGTATCATTTATACTTAATATTTTGGAATTATCAAAATCAATTTTAAGGTCAACAATCTCTCTCTTTTTGATGATGACAAAACCTTGAGTATATGCACAATAAAAATAAATAATATGTTTCAATGAATTTTATCAAAATATATCATGAAGTATCATGAGATATAGATTAAACATATGAATAAGTACTTCATGAATGTTCTCAATTAATCTTTTGGTTCATTGTATATAATTAATTCATTACACATATTTTATATACTTATTTCAAATTTATGTCTCAATTCAAGTCAATGAGTATTAAGATTTCAAGCATCAAATTTATTAAGTTTCTTAAGCATTAATTCTTCAAGCATATACTCAATATTTTTCTTCTCCTTTTTAATAGCATCAAAATGCTCATGGAAAGGATAAAGAAAAGTTATCAAAATCAATAATATGAATGTATCAAAGTAAGAAATGTACCAAGTTTAGAAAATCAATTTAACTGAATCATCTTTCTTTTGAAAATTTATTCTTTCACTCAAAATAAGTTTAAAATATTTATTTTAATTTTAAAAATTATCTTAAATTTAAATATCAAAGGCTCTCCTTCTTTTTGAATGAATATAACCTTTAATCATATTTTTAAATATGCACTTTTAAGCTTTAAGAGGAATAGAGTTTTTCAAAAGATTTGATCATAAAATGAAGCATAATATGTACTTTAATATTTAATCTTTTCTTTTCTTAAGAAATTTTAGTCAATTAAACTCGAAAAAAGTATGTATTGAAAATGTATCGAGCAAGTCAATGATAGTATCAGAGTAAAAATAATTTTAGAATGATTTTCAAATGCACATCAAAAATTTTGTATTATATTTAGATTTTCAAATGAGTTTCAATATTAGAAGTATGTATCAAAACTAATTTATTTAGAATAAGAATATATTTTAAATTTAATTTAACTCCAAAATTATCAAGTTCATGTAAATCAGCATATGAATAATATCTAAATTCATAAATAATTTTTGATAATAAAAATTAATTTGTTCATCTGATACTACTTCAAATTAAGTAAAATTAATTAAAGCAAAGCTCAAAATGAGAAAATTTTAAAGTAAATGATTAAAAATTTAAAATCAATATTAAAATTTATTAATATTTATAATTAATCAAATTTAAATTAGCTAACTTAATCAATATCTCCTCTGCTGAATATTAGAAAATTCATCACATGATATTTTCTTCCATTTTTTTTATAATTCTTGTAGAATAGATTTTAACATTTAAAATTATTCTCTTCCTTTTCTTTCAAGTTAAGCATAATTAATTGATACCACATTAAGCTTAATTAATACAAATTTGACTTTTAAGCTTAGATTTTTAAATTTAATTGATACCAAATTAGTAATCATTTTATCGTTGGCATTTTTTATTGAAAAATATATCTTAAAGTCAATTATCTAGGTTGTAGATAGTTAAGCTAAATATAATTATACTTAAATTATTAATAAATAATTTTTTTTAGCATTTTCATCATTTTGTGCATCTTTCTAAAATGAATTCTTCTGTGATGAAGTTCTTAGGATTATTTAGACTCGACAAAGGAGGATTTATCGTTTAGTCCTTAAATGTGTTCACAACCAAATGACTCGTTATTATCCAGGACGACAACGTATTGAGTGTAGATCGTTGTGTGCCATAAGTATTGATTATCCTCTTAACCAAGAAGTATGGAGATACTGTTATGGCATGCAGATGAAGTATAGAGGTACATTTTACTAAACGTGATCCAACTATGGAGCTCTCTACTATCAAGAGTTGCTCCCGAATGATATGGGTATAAGTATCCCTTAAACCTGAGATCACCATGATGACTCACAAGCAACTCACTGTACTTAGGTACTGAACTATCTAAATCTCTAATTCAGTGAAGGAAGGCTACTGGGTGCAGTCAAGTACTTATGAAATCTGTGTGTGCGTCAAGATGGGATTGATCCCTCCAAGTGTTGGAGTAAGTGCATCAATGTATTTTAATTTAGCAAAACATCGACCAAGATATTCCATTCGATGGACACTGTAATTTGAAATACACTGTAGATGATTTTTCAGGATTGATAGTTAAATTCTAGATCATCTTTTGAGCATTGAGGTCAAAGGAATGAATTATACGATAACCATATTCTACAATTTCATCGATGCTGCATTACGATAAATTCGACCTATTCGAACGTTGGATACCATTGCTAGATGGTCACATCAATTGATATAGAAAATTAGTTTCTATGCTACCGACTTAGGATTCGAATCTATCGGGTCACACACATAAGGAGTTCCTTTCTGATCTAATGGCTGATCATGAGTTCTGATGATCTAGGACTCTATGGTCAAGAGTTCCACTGGACTGGGACTCTATAATCAGGAATCTCATTGGACTGGGACTCTACCTTTATGGGTCTCACTAGACTAGGACTTAGAGTTTCACTTATCTAAAACTCTCTGATCAAGAGTTCCACTGGTCTGGGACTCTATGATCATGAGTTTTATTCGTTTGGGACACTAGGGTCAAGAATCCCACTAGATTGGGACTCTTCATAAGTTTCATGTTAATGGGACTCTATTACCTAGACATCCATCTGATTGGAATTCTATATTTTTTGAAGAATTAATTAGTAATCTAATTACTGATTAGCTTAATTTGATTGAGTGATAAAGATTCGATCAAGTCCGATCAAATTGGATTCGATTGGATTTTACCCGATCAGGTCATGAGATGACCTAATCATTATGAAAGATTTGATCCTGATTTGATCAAAAACTATACTTAATTAATTTTTAATTTGATTAGAAATTAATTAGATTTGGTTAAGCCTAATTTGGTTGGATTTAACCTGATTTAAATTAATTAGTTTGGTTGAAACCAATTTGGATCAAGTCAAATAAGATTTGAATTTAAATTCTCCCTAGCACCCACCATATTTGACTTTTCCACCTTAACCCACGCCCCATCTATTTTCTATGTAAGTTTTTCTCATGCAGAAGAGAGGATATCTGCACCCCTTCTCATTTGCCTTTGACTTGGTCCAAGGGTTGGACCAATTCAAAGCAAGTTGAATTTTGAATTCAACTTAATTTGTTTGAAACCAATCCTCCCTCTCATCCTTATCTCTATGCCTCCCTTTTATTTTGTCGCATTTTTTTTGAGAAACCAGAATGTGCGCATGCAGAAAGAGAGTCCTTTTGAATGTTAAACACTTGGGAGGAGGCGTTGGATAAGGATAAGAGCTCACTTGATTTTTGAAATCAAGTGAATGGTTCAAACATCCAAACCTCCCTCTTCTTATCTCAATCCATGCAAAATTCCCCTTGGTTGTCGCCAATTTAAAAGGTGTTTTCAGATAGGCGTGCATGGGGTTTATGGGAAGGATCAGAGAGGGGAATGGGAAGGTTTCTTAGTGAGAGAAAATTAGAGTGGGGTGCATCTATCTAGGGTGAAAAAATCAAACAAGGGTTTCCTTCGCCAGATTTCTTCTCTTACACTTTTCTTTTTTTTTCTTTTTTGTTTCTCTTTGGATGCCCATTCATATATTTTTGGGAGTGGGCGTATGGTAGAAAAGAGTGTCCTTCTCCCGTGAAAATTTATTTGGTGGGAAAATTCCAAAGAGAGGGCATGAGAGAGTTTTCGGTGTGTCAAAGTTTTTTTTTGGGTGTGTAAAACCCTAGAACTGGGTTTTTGGGTTCGGGTGGTGAGAGCGAATGCTGTGAGCATCAGATCATCACCAAACTTTGTACACCATCTCATCATCCTCCAAAGAATGAGTTTTGATTTTCTAGAGCATCCAAAAAAATCAAAAAGTGGATGATCGATCGGATCGATCGTAATCAACCATCAAAGACCCCATTGAGGAGCTAGCACTCCAGTGGGGCTAATCGAGATCAAGAGCTTCATGTGGACCAACCATAGAGGCCGGATATATTTGCAGCTCTGATGTGATATCAAAATATTATCCGATGGATTCAGATTATGGTGATCAGCTATCCACGAAAAGATATTATTTTCTGAACAGATAGATGTAGTAAAGAGTTTGTTGCATAGTTTTATTTTTTAGACCTATATGAATGCATGCATATCATGTTTAGATCTTTAGTATAGAAATTAATATTTTAATATAATTAATAATTAATTAATTAAATTAATTAATTTTTTACTATATTTTAGCTATTTTTAAAATTTTTTTTGAAATTAGTACTGCAAATCCTGCACTGCATCCTTCAAATGGTATCAGAGCAGGTTTGCTAAACATGATATGCTTGCATGTTTAGATTGATAATTTAGATTTGATCTAAATATTAATCTAATATTTTGATTAATTAGATCTAAAAATTAAAATTAAGATCGCACCGACTGTAGGTTGTCCTGCTGTAGGGTTTACCCTCTACAGTGTAAAGGTTGTCCTTGTATGTTCTTGATCTTGTAATTGATCATAAAATTTTTAGATTAGATCTATTTTTTTTAATGATATGTTAAATTAGGCTTTAATTTAATTTTTGATCATAAATGCATGTTTAGATAGGATCTAAAGTTTGATTCATTATTTAAGTATTATGTAGTATACATGGTTTTAGATTAAACCCTACAACTAGTGTTGTTTGTGAATTAAGCCATTCAATTTTGAAATGAGTCGACTCAATTGGTGGACATTGCTAAGTTGTAAAGAATCTTTCAAAAATTAAAAAATATTTTTGAAATGCCGAACCCTAATCCTTAGTCCATAAACTTAATTAAAAATTAAGTATAATGATTTAGTGTCTAGAATTATGAATTAAGACTCTAAGTCATAAATCATAAACTTATGGGTTATTGGGTTAGATAAATTAGGTTCATAAATTGGGTTAGACCTAAGGTTAGTTGAATATTGGACTTAATAAGAGTAATTGATCAAATCTAGCCAAGTGTTGACTTAGATTAGGTCAAGGACACTCTAGATTCAACTTCAATAGTTGTAGCTGGATGGGTCCATGTCTTTAACAAGACTAAAATAGACTTAATTCATGGCTATGTGGTTAAGCCCAAAATTACTAGGTTGATTAGATCGAACCTAATTAATCGGTTGGTGTCTAAGATAAGTTTGGCAGTAAAGATCAGTGGTTTTTAATTGGAAGCTACTCGTACTGATTCGGTCTTTGATAAGTTAACGACATATTCCTTCTACTGATCTCACTTATCTGACCGACATGGTCGATTAAAGTTTGATTAGATCACTTGGTGATTCGAGCTAATCCATATCACTAGGAATTAGTTTGATTGATTTCAATCAGTAAGACTATATTAGATGCCCATGGACTTAAATTGATCTTAGCCCTAACCTATTGACTTGTTGAAGTCAATGGGATGGTTTGACTTAGTGAAGTCAATGGGAGAAATTGGTTCGTATTCTTTCTATAATTAAATCACAAGTAACCTAAATTCTTTAAATTATTAGGTCCTTAAAATGACTAAGTTATGAGGATAACCGAGTCATAGCCTCTCATTAAGGCGAATAGTAATGAGTCCAATCTTCTGGGTGGACATTAGAGATGCCTTACACCTGGTGTTCATCTGGATATTAAAATTGCTATCCATCATATGATGATTAGGTTGCACTCTCTTAATAGTGATCAAGTTAGCCAGAGCTTTTCTTGGGCCTAATTATCATTGGTTTGATGCATCAAAGTCAATCATGTTAATGGTTGGACCTAACTAGACCTTTTCGATTGAGGCTATAGTCTACTGAATTGGCTGCTGGGGCAAAATCTAATTACTAAAAATTATTTAAAGAAATAATTGATTATGAACCTAGCTGTAAATGCACACAGGTTAGCCAGAGCTTTTCTCGGACCCATTTGTAGTCTATATGGATTTCAGTACCCATTAAGGAGTTAGTGTAATTCCTCGAATTGGAGGTAGAGGCTACCAATTCATTAAAAATAGTGAAAAAAATTTTAGACTAAAGTTCAAATTTTTAGGATTAATTAATTTGAATACTAATAAGGTTTTATATTTTTCTTTCAGATAATTAGAATGGCTAGTGTAAGTCCGCTCCATTCACTGTTGGACAATGGCAAGTGTTTAGGATCTAAGAACAAGGAGTCTAGTGTTGACCCTAATAAGGCAGACCCAAAGAGAAATTATCCTCTTGACCTAAATAGGCTGAACAGGATAAATCAGCAAGTAGTTGCTGGTTAAGGCTGTTATATGATAATACCTTGTAATTTCTCTGTATGCGATATATCTACCTAGGTATTAGATATCGGGAGTCCAATTCACATATGTAATTCATGACATGGATTTCAAATAGATAGAAAATTTGAGAATGGTAATAGATTTCTTAATGTTGGGGATGAAAGTAAAGTTCCAATCCTAGCATTGAAAACTCTTGAACTATTTTTCAAAAATAAGAGTGCCATTTTAAGTGACTATCACTATTATCCATCTTTTATGATGAATATAATATCTGTTAGGCTTTTAGCCCAGGATAGTTATTGTTTATCAATAAAAAAAATTATTGTAATATTATTATGAATGATGTTACAGTAATACAAGGATAATTGAGAAATGTTATATATATATTGTCACAGCCTATTAGTGTAATATACACGTCTAATAAACACCCTAAACTAGATCATGTCATCGATGCCTATCTTTGGTACTGTAGGCTTGGTCATATAAACAAGAATAGAATCAATAAGTTAGTCAAGAAAAATATATTGGCATCAATAATTGTGAATTATTGACTACCTATGAGTCCTGCCTTCTTGGAAAGATGACCAAATCATCTTTTACTGAAAAAGATGAACGAGCCACTGAGCTTCTAGGTCTAATACATACTGATGTATGTGGGCCTATGAATACATATGCTAGAGGTGGGTATTACTACTTTTTTATATTTACTAACAATCTATCTAGGTATAGGTACGTCTATCTTATGAAGAATAAATTCTATTCATTTGAAATGTTCAAATGATATCGAAATGAGGTAGAAAAATAACTTAAAAAGAGTATTAAAACTCTTCGATCTGACCGAGGAGGTGAATACCTTTCCAATGAATTTCTGACATATCTAGGATAGAATGGGATTCTCTCATAATGGACCCTTCCTGAAACACCATAGCATAATGGTGTATTTGAAAGAAGGAATCGAATCCTGTTGGACATGGTTCGATCCATGATGGAGTTTACAAGTCTGCTGATTTTATTTTGGGGTTATGCACTAGAGATTGCTTATTTTATTTTGAATAATGTTCCAAGCAAGTTTGTTGCAAAGACTCCATATGAGATATAGATTAAGCATAAGCCGACACTCTTTCACTTTAGGGTTTGGGGATGTCTAACTTATGTTAAACATTTATAGCCAGAAAAGCTTGGACCTAGGTTCGATAAATGCTTGTTCATAGGATACCCTAAGAAAACTAGGGGTTATTACTTCTACCTTGCTGAAGAACAAAAGATATTTGTTAGCAATAGAGCAGTCCTTTTAGAAAAGGAGTTCCTTAGTGAAGGAACAGCTGTCTCTAATGTTGAACTTAATGAAGTTTGATAGATAGAAGAACCGACATATTCTAGTGAACCTGCAGAACTAGATTTGATAAGATCAAACCCAGAGCCCATTGAAATGGCACCAAGAAGATTCGATAGAGTACCGCATTAATCGAACAGATACTACGATTTCTTAATTTGGGATGCTGATTTTATTGAACTCGATGAGAACAATGAGGATCTGATCACCTATATGGATGCCATGCAGAGGTCCAACTTCGATAAGTGGCTGAAAGCCATGAAGTCCAAAATGGAGTCCATAAAGGTCAACGATGTATGGACACTGGTTGATCCATCTGAAGGGATAAAATTCATTGGGTGTAAGTAGATTTTCAAAAAAAATGAGATGCAGATGGGAAGGTGGAGACCTATAAAGCCCGTCTGATTATCAAGAGATATCGTCAGCATTATGGTATTAACTATAATGAAATATTTTCTCCATTGACAATACTCAAGTCCATTCGAATTATGCTTGCGATAGTAGCATACCTAGACTATGAGATCTGACAAATAGATGTGAAGATGACTTTCCTTAATGGAGAGCTGGATGAAGAAGTGTATATGATACAGCCTGAGAGTTTCACACCCATAGATGAGTCCAAGGTGTGTAAGCTTCAAAGATCAATCTATGGATTGAAGCTGGCATCATGGAGTTGGAACATGCATTTTGATAAAGTAATTAGAACGTATGACTTCATTAAGAATGGAGAAGAATCCTACATGTATAATTGGGCTAATGATTCTATTATTGTATTCCTTGTACTGTATGTAGATGACATTCTCTTAATCAAAAATGACATCCCTGCATTATAGGGAATAAAGGTTTGGCTGTCATCTCAATTCTTCATGAAGGACTTGGGAGAAGCTTCCTACATCCTAGGGATGAAGATCTATAGGGATAGATCTAAAAGATTGCTTGGATTATCCCAGTCCATATACATCGATCTCATACTAAAGAGGTTTAGTATGGAGAATTCCAAGAAGGGCTATCTCTCGATAGGTCATGAAATTTTGCTCTCGAAGAGAGATTGTCTGATAACTCCTCAAGAGAGAGAGCATATGAGTAGAATACCATATGCTTCGATGGTGGATTCTATTATGTATGCCATGATGTGTACGAGATCAGATATGGCACACTCACTATGGGTAGTGGGCAGATACCAGTCTGACTCAGATAAAATCACTAAAAGGTTGTAAAGACAATCCTGAAGTATTTGAGAAATACCAAGAATCAGTGGCTCATCTATGAAGATACTGATTTGAAACTTATGAGATACATTGATTCTAATTTTCAGTCAGATCACGATGATAGTAAGAGTGTGTCAGCTTATGTGTTTATCCTAAATAGTTGAGTGGTCTATTGGAAGAGTTCTAAGCAGCACACTATAGCTAATTCTATATGCGAGGTTGAGTATGTCATGGCATCTGATGCTACGAAGAAAGCTGTGTAGCTACGAAAGTTCATTAGCGAGCTAGGAGTGGCACCCTCCTTGGATGGTCCGATTCTGCTATACTATGATAGCACTAGAGCCATAGCTCAAGTGAAGGAGTTGAAGGTACATCAGCACACCAAATATATTCTATGTCGCTATCACATTGCATGAGAGATCGTGGAGTGAGGTGACGTCGAGCTTCAAAAGATCGATGGAAAGGAGAATGTGGTCGACCTCTTTACTAAAGCTCTTGAAATCAAAGAGTTCGATAATCATAAATAGAAGATGGGTATCCTAAAGACAATCATAAATAGAAGATGTGGTCGATCTAAGTGGCTTTAGTCTAAGTGGGAGTTGTTGGAAAATGTATCCTAAAGCCAATCATCTAGGTTGTAGATGGTTAAGCTAAATGTAATTATACTTGAATTATTAATGAATAAAATTATTTTTTGTTTGGCATTTTTATCACTTTGTGCATCTTCCTGAAATGAACTCTTCTGTGATGCAGTTCTTAGGACTATTTAGACTCCACAATGGAGGATTTGTCGTTTAATCCTGAAACGTATTCGTGACCAAATGACTCGTGGTTACCCAGGATGATAACATATTGAGTGTAGGTCGTTGTGTGCCATAAGTATTGATTGTTCTCTTAACCAAGAAGTATGAAGATATTGTTATGGCATGCCGGTAAAGTGTAGAGATATATTTTACTAAATGTGATCCAATTGCGAAGCTCTCTACTATCAAGAGTTGCTCTCGAAGGATATGGATATAAGTATCCATTAGACCTGAGATCATCATGGTGACTTGCAAGCAACTCACTGTACTTAGGTACCGAACTACCTGAATTTCTAATTCAGTGATGGAAAGCTACTGGGTGCAGTCAAGTACTTATGAAGTTGGTATGTGTGTCAAGATGGAATTGACCCCTACAAGTATTGGAGTAAGTGCATCAATGTATTTTAATTTAGCAAAATCTCGATCGGGATAGTCCATTCGATGGACACTGTAATTTGAAATACACTATAGATGATTTTTCAGAGTTGACAGTTAAACCCTAGGTCATCTTTTGAGTATTAAGGTCAAGAAAATGAATTATAGGATAACCATATTCCATAGGTTCATCAATATTGCATTGCAACAAATTCAATCTATCCGGATGTTGGGTACCATTACTAGATGGTCACATCGATTGGTACAGAAAGTTAATTTTTATACTATCGACTTAGGATTCGAACCTATTGGGTCACACATAAGGAGTTCCTTCCTGATCTGATGGCTGATCATGAGTCCTGATGACCTAAGACTATATGGTCAAGAGTCCTACTGGACTAGAACTCTATGACTAGGAGTCCCACTGGACTGGGACTTAGAGTCCTACTTGTTTGGAACTCTTTAATCAAGAGTCCACTAGTTTGGAACTCTATGATCGTGAGTTCTATTTATTTGGGATACTAGGGTTAACAGTCCCTCTGGATTGGGACTCTTCATGAGTTTCATGTTAGTGGGATTCTATTGCCCAGACACCCACCTGATTGAAACTTTATATTTTTTAGAGGATTAATTAGTAATCTGATTGCTGATTAGCTTAATTTGATTGAGCGATGAAGATTTGATCAAGTCTGATTGAATTGGATTCGATGAGGTTTGATCAGATCAAATCGTGAGATGACCTAATCACTATGGAAGATTTGATCCTAATTTGATCAAAAACTATACTTAATTAATTTCTAATTTGATTAGAAATTAATTGGATTCAATTAAGCCTAGTTTGGTTGGATTTAACCTAGTTTAAATTAATTAGTTTGGTTGAAACCAATTTGGACCAAGTCAAATAAGATTTGAATTTAAATTCTCCCTAGCACCCACCATATTTGACATTTCCACCTTGACCCATGCCCCATCTATTTTCTACATAACTTTTGCTCATGCAGAAGAGAGGATATCTATGCCCCTTCTCATTTGCCTTTGACTTGGTCCAAGGGTTGGACCAATTCAAAGCAAGTTGAATTTTGAAATCAACTTAATTTGTTTGAAACCAATCCTCCCTCTCATCCTTATCTCTATGCCTCCCTTTTGTTTTGTCACATTTTTTTTGAGAAACCAGAATGTGCACATGTAGAAGGAGAGTCCTTCTGCATGTTAAACACCTAAGAGGAGGCGTTGGATAAGGATAAAAGCTCACTTGATTTTTGAAATCAAGTGAATGGTTCAAACATCCAAACCTCCCCCTTCTTATCTTAACCCACACGGAATTCCCCTTGGTTGTCACCAATTTAAAAGGTGTTTTCATATGGGCGTGCAAGGGGTTTATGGGAAGGATCAGAGAGGAGCATGGGAAGGTTTCTTAGTGAGAGAAAATTAGAGTGGGGTGCATCTATCTGGGATGGAAAAATCAAACAAGGGTTTCCTTCGCCAGATTTCTTCTCTTATGCTTTTCTTTTCTTTTCTTTTGTTTCTCTTTGGACATCCATTTATATATTTTTGGGAGTGGGTATATGATAGAAAGGAGTGTCCTTCTACCATGAAAATTTATTTCACGAGAAAATTCCAAAGAGAGAGGGCGTGAGAGAGTTTTCGGTGCGTCAAAGTTTTTTTTGGATGAGTGAAATCCTAAAATTGGGTTTCTGGGTTCAGGTGGTGAGATCGAGTGCTGTGGGGATTGGATCACCATCAAACTTTGTACACCATCTCATCATCCTCTAAAGAATGAGTTCAATTTTCTGAAGCATCCAAAAAATCAAAAAGTGAACAATCGATCGAATCGATCGTGATCAACCGTCAAAGATCCCATCGAAGAGCTAGCACTCCAGTGGGGCTAATCGGTATCAAGAGCTCTATGTGGATCAACCATAGAGGTCGAACATGTTTGCAGCTTCAGTGCAACACTAGAGTATTATCCGATGGATTTAGATTATGGTGATCAGCTACTCGTGAAAAGATATTATGTTCTGAATAGATAGATGTAGTAAAGAGTTTGCTACATAGTTTTATTTTTCAGACCTATATGAATGCATGCATATCATGTTTAGATCTTTAGTGTAGAACATAATATTTTGATATGATCAATAATTAATTAATTAGATTAATTAATTTTTCATTATATTTTAGCTATTTTAAAAAAAATTTTCGAAAGTAATACTGCAAATCCTGCACTGCATCCTTCATTTTCTCCTTCTTATTTTTGCAAACAAAGCTATTTTAAAATTAAATAAAATTTTAAGAGAACAAGCATCAATTGAATGAATTAAGTATTAAATTATGCATTCAATTTAAATAAACATAGCATTCACTCATGTAGAAATTAAATTTTTCAAAAGTTTACTTTTTTATTTACTTCAAAAGATGTTTACAATGATAACAATCCATTAAAAATCCAAGAGTATGCCATATAGATGTACTTCTTAATTTTAATTAATAAGAACTTTAGGCTTCAAAAATTTGAATAATATAGTCTTGAAAATACTTATCTTCATTTTGATATTAAAGTCAATTATTCAAATATGTATTACAAGAATTTATCTCAAATGTTATAATAACAAGAATATAGCCAGGAAAATTTAGATTTTAGACAAAGCAACTATTCTTTTGCTTTGATACAAATTATGATAGGATTTTGAGAATTGCTTGTTTGTACTATTTGAAATAGGTTTTTCTTTATTTGTTTGAGCTTTATAAGTCCAAGATAGATAGATCCTTCCAAAGGTAGAAATTTGAGTAAATCATTCAAAGCAAATCATATAGGAGTTTGTTTGACATTTTTCTTTTGAAAAATATCTCTTTCTTTTATTAAGTAGTATCAATCAATTTGAAGAGTAAAGATATCAATCTTATAATTTATTCAAGATATAATGTCAAAAATATATTCATGCAAACTAGATTATATGCAAGGATATTTTCTTCTATTTGTCAAAGATAAAACAATAGAATACAAGACAATAATGATCTATATGATATCAATCATTAAAGTTTTTGATCGAAAAAGATGAATTAATTAAATTTAGATTAAATTATTTTGATAAGTTAATTTGAATTAACACCAACAGATTATCCAAAAAAAATCATAGAGAGATATTCTATTTAAACTTAGATCTTTTTTTCTTAAGAAATATCATTTAATCAAGTTCAAAAAGGTATAAAATTTTTAATTTTATCTCAAATGATATCATATAAGCTATGCAAAATTAAATTTGAGATAAAATATTCTTTTCTTTTGCCAAAAAAATATTTAAGATAAGAATAGACTATTTGATACCAATTATAAGAATTATGATACTAATTATTTTAAAATTCAGTTCAAACAGCAAACTTCTTGATATCAAACATGAAAAATAATTCAATTCTAGATATCCAATATTTTAAAAGGTAACATTTTTAAAAGATCTTCTCTAATTTGATACCCATTGAGTTGAAATAGATCAAGATTTTCTTAAGAGATTTGATACCACTTTAAGATTGAAGAAAAACTAATTTTCAAATTTATTGCTTGAAAATAATATGAATAAAATATGAAAGCATATTTTAAATCCAATTTGATATCAAGTATGAAAGGCATTCTTCAAGTTGGAAAACAAAATCAATTGAGATTAAAATGAGAGGAATCTAGATATTTGCTGTTAGATGTGTTGCCTAGAAGTCAAATTGGCTGATACTTGTAATACACTTCTAAGAATAATTTTATAATTTTAACTATAAATTAATAAAAAATTATTTTCTATCATAGTGTGTGTGTATTTAAAGTGTCTGTGACACATCCTTTGAGTTAATGATAATGACAATTCATATTTTCAAGAGTTGAAAATTTAAGACATAAATTTTCATAATTAACTCATAAACTACTCCTGACCGTAGGATTATCATGAGGATGATGATCGATATGGAAAGTTGGTGTACGATTATTTTCTTGGGATAGATGTGTCTTGAGTCTACAGTATGGAGACACCAGAGTGAGAGTATAGATACTTGTTAGAGAACGAGGGTACTAAGCGTGACCACCTCGAGCAGTCATAAGAAATCTACCTTCTTGTCGATGACTGACTCGATGCTGTAGTGGTATATCTAATTCTTTGACCTGAGGTGCATCGATAGTTCACCTTGAGGGTGTTATAGTTTGACTACACCATAACTCGATCTTCTAGCCATTTGGAATCCTAAGGTATATGTTGGCTATAGCATGTTCATTATAGGAACTAAATTGCACTAATAGAGGATCTATCTACCTTGGTAGATGAGAAGCAGTTCTATGATAATCATGAGATTGAGTCCTTAAGCCCATGGCCATGGCAGAGTGAAGATGATAGAAAGAGTTTCTTTTAGGATTTCACATTGGACTCAAATCGAATGATTAATTCAAATGACAAATGTTGGGTTTGACGAGTTTATCTTAACCCTAATTCAGTTGGAGCTCAAGATAGAAGAACCCAATCACATAGGTAACTGCACCAAGAGGTTCGCTTTTAGTTCTGATGGATTGCCACCATATACTGCTAGGTGTCATTGATGGATTTTTGGAGCAATTAGAATGATTTTGATGATCGATCATTCTAATTGAATCAAAAAAGTTATGGTCCATCGAAAGGTGTTTCGATGATGTTGATGATGAAGATCGTGACATGTCTCTCTAAATCACACAAATAAGGGTTTTGGTCTGAATGTTATCAATTAAGCTAATCCAGTTTGATTGATTTGGATTAGATCTAATCATATTCAAGGTAATTATGCTAGCACACAATTGAGCCTGGCTTTCTTCTTATGTAATCTTTCTGATTCATCGTAATTGAGTCAAATTTGATTTGATTCATTCTTGTATCTTGAATGAATTTATTTTCATCTGACTGAAATCTGTCCAAGTCAGATTAATTATAGAAATTAAATCCATTTATAGTGCAAATGGACTAGGGTCAAAAGTTGACCTATTTGAGAGAATTGAGGGTCATCTAATAAGATGCTTCTAGAAATTTTTTTAGAAATTATTTTGACTAGTTTTTGGATATATGATAGAGCATGAGTCATACATTGGGTGTACCAAATTTCATAATTTTTGGAGGTGCCTAGACTGAGTTATGATAGAGTTTGATTTGGATTAAACTCTTGAGAGAAGAGTCTTTTTAGCATGAAAACTAGATAGAATCTGGTACTCTATGTGGGGAATAAGACCTAAAGTACCAATGACAAAAATAAAATAGTTATTTTGGTCAAATAGGACTTCTTTTGGTATTGGTATTTGATATAAATCCTTCTTATGCCAAGGCACTTCAACGCAAGTTTTATTTTTCACCCAAAAGGCTGCCACCCCTTCCATCTTCCACATGCTCTCTGATCCTCTCTCTCTGTCCTTCTTCCATGTGCCAAAGGTTGGGCACAAATTAGAGAGGAAGATCCAATCAAAATTATGAAGAGTTCAGCATCTACACGATGGCATTCGTGAGACGGACAAGCAGCCTTCTCAAATTATTTTGAAGGTTCTTTAGATCAGAGCCAGATCTGATATTTAAAAAAAAAGATTTGCAAGGAGAAGATATCTAGATCCTATCCGAGTGGATATCAGTAGAGGCCAGGCGCATGCATGGCTCCTTTCAGAACCTCAGGATAGATCAGGATCATCGTAGGATAATCTGATTATCCAAAATAAGATATAAAACTAAATTAGATTTAATTTTTTTTAATTTTAATATTAGATATTAAAAGATTAGATCTTAGATATCTCAGATCTGATTATGATTTTTTTTAAAAAAATTTAAAATATTTCTTTAGATCTAATCAGATTTGAACGATCCTGTGCAAGAAAAATTAGGTTTTTCCTTCAACTGATATCAGAGCCAGGTTGGCAGTTTATCAGATATTTTAGATCTGATTTAATTTTTATTTATGATATAATATTAAAAAATTTTAGATGTCACATCAGATGTGATTAGATCTAAAATTAAAAAATTAAAAATTTTATGATTTAGATCTATAATGTATGAGATGCATGGCTAGACTAGGAATAGAATAGTTCTATGTGTAGTCTAGTATAATCATATTATTAAATTAATTAAATATAATTTTAAATTTAATTTATTTTTATTTTTTTGATATTATAATTAGATTTAAAAAATAAAAAATAAAATTTTTAATTTATTCATATGAGATATGAAAGATGCATGCTTAGATTAGTTATAGAATAGTTCTATAAAATATCTAGAATAGTTTTGTTTGATGTGATCAAATTTAAATTCTATTTTTTAGATATTATATGTGATATATTTGATTTGAAAACATGCATGTTTAATTTTGTTATGATACATAAGATGTATGCAAAATATGTATAAGTTAGATCATTAATTGTATATGCAATATATGATTTAAATCTAACTAGTTTTGTAGTAGAAATTATATTGTTGATTAAGACATTCCCCTTGGTCGTCCGATTATAAGAATAAAGTAGAATTTAAAAGCCCTCTCCTTCCATTCGATGGGATGTTCTTATGATGTGTAGGAGTACTACACCTTCATTCTTAATTAAAAATCAAAACTTATTTTTCCATAAAATCCTAGATCCTGAAATCCAAAGATTTTATTACATGTTTTGTTTATGAACCCAAAATTTAATTAAGAATTAAGATTATGAAATTAATTAGATCTAAAAATTATGAATTTTTAGATCTAAGACATATTCATAAAATTGGGTTCGAGCTTGGATAGCTCAATTAGGTCTAGCGGTCGATCAAACCGAATCAAGAGTTAGTTAGGTGGTGTTAGGGGTGAACTCGCTCATGCCGAAGTTCGATCAGATATTTGATCATTGAATGATCCCATCTAGTAGCGACGACCAAGATTGACCTTTGATCAAATTCATAAGATCCCTCCGAACTTTGCCCAAATGAGCTTGAATAGCAGGAGTGGCCGAGCTCCTCCACCCCAGGCAATCACTTCTCCTCCTTTTGGACTTCTCCTTCAGTCGGACTTCTCCACCAGTCGAGCTTCTTCCGAACTTTTCCACCAGTCTAGCTCCTTTCAGACTTCTCCTTTAACTAGACTCCTCCACCAGTCGAACTCCTCTCGGACTTCTCCTTCCATCAAACTCCTTTTGAACTTCTTCCGATTGCCCAGAATGATCCTAGCACTGACTCTCAATATGGTGAATAACGATCCACGCACAGCTGATCTCGAGAACCTCCAAGCTCCTCTGAAACAACATCAGCGAGGGATGCTCCATTGCCCACAACCGTCTAATCCAAACTTCAGTTGGCACATCATGACAACAAACACTATCCTCTATAACAAACTTCACGTGGCCCTGAATGACCCACTACCGGATGGTTATGGCTATCATTATCAGTTTATTACAGGCTCCACCTATATAAAAGACCCTCTAAATATGCTTTTCCTTCAGAAGCTCTCTTCTTCTTCTCGACACTCTGCTACTTTCTCTACTGAGCATTCTATTTTTATTGGTCGAAAGAGTTGACTTGACCATTGGAGGGTCCTGCCCGAGCCATCCCACCTCTGGTTTGGACTTCTTTTACAGGTCTCGATGGCGACCTCGGCCTCTCCAACTCTAGCCAGTTCTGACGTTAACCAGATTCTGCACCAACAGGATTGGTGCTAGAGAAAGGGATCTCTTTCTCTTGAGATTCTTTTGTTCTTAAAAGAGTGCTCGGCAGAGATCTCTCTTCTTCTCCCTCGGAGTTCTTCTCCAGCTGATCTCATGAGGATGATTCCCAAAAAAGCTTCCATCTGATGGTTGACCGCCTCCATGGCCAGATCTATCCACCCCTATCTCATCCCCGACATTCCAAGCTCCACTGGCGGCAATGGTGGATGCAGAGCAATTTAACCTACTGGTCTAGTAGGTTAGGAGCCTCACTGAAGCAGTGCAGGTCATGCAGCAGCAGCGGCCTCCAATGCTGATCTGGTCGAAGAAGGCTTCCCCAAAGCCTTAGGATCCAACCTGGGGATGATCGACTTGGATGAGTCAGTTGGTAACTTTCGAAAGAGAGAAGCAAAGGGTAGGGAGCCCCTGCTCCGATCATGATTCTACCCCTAGAGGGACTTTGCCTTCATTCAGCCAGAAGACTTTGAAGATCCACGATCGTGAGGATCTCTTGGATCAAAAACTATAAGAAATGAATCGATGGATTGAGGAACTTGACCATGCTCCCTCCTCTCATGGTAATGATATCTGCACTGACCCTCCCTTCTCCCAGAAAATTATGCAGAAATCCATCCCACCGAACTTCAAGCTTTCCTAGTTTGAGAGCTACAATGGGACTACCAATCCGGTTGATCATCTAGAGATCTTCAAAATAATGATGTTGCTCCATGGTGCGTCTGACGCCATCCTATGCCAAGCTTTCTCCTCCATCTTGAAGAAAGCTGTCAGGAACTGGTACTCGACCCTTAAGCTGGGTACTATCTTTTTCTTCGATCAAATGAGCCACTAGTTTGTGGCTCATTCTGTCAGCAGCTGACATCCTCGATGAGGCTTGGACTCCCTCATCAACATTAAGCAAAAGGAGGGGAAATCCATACAAGCCTATGTTATCCATTTCAATGCTGCGGCACTGAAGGTCCGAAACTTGGACTAATCAGTCGCAATGGCCGCACTAAAGAACAGCCTTCAGAAGAATGATCTATTGTTCTCCCTGAAGAAGAAGTATCCCAGAGATTTTACTAATATGTTGGCTCAGGCTATAGATTATGCTTGAGTAGAAGAGGTATTCAAGGCCAAGGATAGTGAAGCCACTGAAAAGTGACGAGCGGGTGAATCAAGTATGCCCACTACTGATGAAAAGCTAGGTGAAGCTCGGCCACGCTCCTAAACTTTCTTCGAGTGCAAGCGAGCCCGAACTCATCCTCGAACTTGAAGTCAAAGAAGCCTCGATAGGAGGGCATGGTGGGGCTCCCTCCTTAGAAGGTTCCACAACTATGCTCCCCTCAATGCTCTAAAAACTCAAGTACTGATGAAAATCAAGTAGTAGCTGTAGAGATTGGAGAGGATACACACTCATCCTGGCAAGCACAATCCCAACAAATACTGCCTCTACCATCATGACTGTGGTCACGATACTGAGGAGTGCATTCAGCTCCAAGACGAGATCGAGGAGTTCATCAGGCGAGATTGGCTTAGTCGATTTCTGTGGCATCGGCCTAAGGGAAGAGAAGATCAGTCAAGGGCACTGCCACAACTAGAACTACCAAGGAGGGAGGAACAACAAGCAGATCGATCGTCTCTCGGCATCATCAACACCATCTCTGAAGGACTTCAGCAAGAGAAGGTCAGTGGATCTAGGGGACCGACAAAGAGATGGAGAACTAAGGTGCCCCTAACTTTCACTGAAGCAGATACATAGAAAGTTCAGTTCTCGCATAACGACGTAGTTGTAATTGCTTTAAATATTATAGATTATGATGTACGATGCATTCTTATTGATAATGAAAGTTCGACCAATATCTTATTTTATAATGCTTTCTCCAAAATGTCTATACCTAATAGCTAGCTTGGACCAATGAACTCCCCATTGGTAGGCTTCACTGGTGATGCAGTACTAGTTGAAGGCGTAATAACTTTGGTTGTGGCTATAGGACAATATCCAAGACAATCTAGGGCATAGGTGGACTTCCTAGTAGTAAAAGCTCTATAGGCATACAACACAATTCTCGATCGATTTGGTCTAAATGCGCTTTGGACGGTGGTGTCGACCTACTATTTGAAGATAAAATTTTCAACAAGCTATGGGATCGGAGAAGTCAAAGGAGATTAAGCTCTGGCAAGACATTATTATTCAATTGCCTTGTAGAGGGGTGAGTGGTCAGATCCTTGTTCGGTTGATGGGTTGGATGTTCGTGATGATCTAACTGCAGAGTGAGGTGAGCCCATGGAAGATCTTATTTCTGTCCCACTGAATGATGAAAATGCAGGGCACACGATATAGATCGACTCCAATCTAGTAAAAGAGATAGGAGAGCAGCTTATCGAATTTCTGCAGAAGAACATAGATGTTTTTGCTTAGGTCCCCGACGACATGCCCGAAATAGATGTTAAAGTCATGGAACATCATCTGACTATTGATTCCAAACATCGGTCAGTGAAAGAGAAGATGCGCAGCCATGCTCCAGAAAGATAGAAAGTAATTATGGAGGAAGTTGACAAGCTCCTCAAGTCCAGATTCATCCGAGAAGTCAACTAACCAAACTAGGTCTCCAATGTCATGCTCGTCAAAAAGGCGAATGGCAAGTGGAGAATATACATAGACTTAAAAAAGCTGAACAAAGTTTGTCCAAAAGATAGCAACCCCTACTCAGGATTGATCAGTTGGTGGATACGACCTCGACCACGAGCTCCTCATTTTCATGGATGTCTTTTCCGACTTTAACCGAATCAGGATGGGACCAGAGGATGAGGAGAAAATTGCTTTTATTACTGATCGTGGTTTTACTATTATAGGGTTATGCCTTTTGGACTCAAAAATGTAGGAACAACATACCAACGCCTGGTCAATAAAATCTTCAAGAAGCAGATCGATCGCAACATGGAGGTATATATAGATGACATGCTTGTCAAGAGCCGAGCTTCAATAAATCACATTGCTGACCTCAAAGAGACCTTCAGCACCCTTAGGAGGTACAAGATGAAGCTAAACCCAACCAAGTGCACCTTCGGCATGACTTCAGAAAAGTTTTTAAGATTTATGGTGTCGAGGTGCAGAATTGAAGCAAATTTGGAGAAGATTCGGGCCATTCAAGAGATGACTACTCTAAAATCAATCAAAAAAGTTCAACGCTTGATTGAAAAGGTGGCAATCCTGAATTGCTTCATCTCAAGGTCGGCCAAGCGATGTGTCAACAAGCCTTTAAAGAGCTCAAGGACTACCTCTATTCATCTTTCCTATTAGCAAAGCTCGAACCCAGAGAAGAATTATTTTTGTACCTAGTGGTCTCCCCAGCAGCCCTTATGGTGGTCCTAGTCAAAGAAGAGGCAAAAGTATAGTGGCCGATCTACTACATAAGCCGAGTCTTGAGGGAGCCGGGATCAGGTATACCAAGTTAGAAAAACTAACTTTTGCCTTACTGATTATAGCTTGGAGACTTCGATCTTACTTCCAAGGGCACACCATAATCTTCCTCATTGTTCAACCAATCAAGATAGTTCTTCATCGAATAGATGCCTTCGAAAGAATAGTAAAATGGATAATTGAGCTCACTAAATTCGACATCAACTACCAGCCTCGGCCATCGATTAAAGCCCAAATTCTGGTAGATTTTATAATTGAATGCACTATTCTGGATGAAGCCGAGCCAGAACAGAAAGAAGTCAATGTTTTCTGGTTACAATCGAGTTCCTCTAATAAAAGAGCCAACCTCCCTGAAGATTTTTGGGCCCTATATGTAAACAGCTCATCTAATGCTTCTGATGCAGGCGTAAGGCTGATCATGGTTAACCCAGAAGGAGTCATCGTCGAATATGCATTACGCTTCGAATTTCCTACCATAAATAATTGGGCCGAATATGAAGCTTCGATTGCAGGGTTAAGGATTATCGAAGAATTAGAAGCAGATTGACTCCAAGTCTACAGTGATTCTCAATAGATGGTCAGACAAGTTAGTGGCGATTATGAGGCTCAAGAAACAAGCATGCTAAAATACCTCGAGAAGGTGAAGAGCTTGACTCCGACTTTCAACAATTTTGACATTAAGCAGATCCCAAGAGTGAAAAACACTAGGGCTGATCTTCTCTCAAAGTTGGCAACATTTGCCCTAGCTAAGCTACCCAAGGAAGTCTTCTTTGAAGTCCTAAAATACCCGAGCCTGGAAGAATAGTCTGTAATGCAGATCAACCATGAGTCATATTGGATTGACCCATTAGTTGCTTATCTCAAAGATGGAGCTCTTTCTCATGATCCAAAAGGAGCTCGAAAACATAGAAATCAAACCTTCCGGTTTGTTCATATGAAGGCAAGCTGTACAAAAGATCATATTTCTTACCGCTCTTAAGATGTCTCAAGCCTTCAAAAGCCAACTTTGCATTGTAGGAGGTGCATGAAGGGGTCTACAAAAATTACGTGGGAACCAGATCCTTATCACTTAGACTACTTTGGCAGGATTACTATTGGCCGATCTTGTACCATGATTCTATAGAGTATGTCAAAAAATATGACCGCTGTCAGAGAAATGCAAACATTCAAAGGCAACCAGCTTCTGAACTTACTCCCCTGAGCGCCCCATGGCCGTTTGCTCAATGGGGGATGGACATACTCGGGTCTTTTCCCATGGCATCTGGACAGTGTAAGTTTCTTTTGGTGGTAATAAATTATTTTACAAAGTGGGGCGAGGCTGAACCTCTGACGAAAATCACTGAAGCAAAAGTATAGAACTTCATCTAAAAGTTAATTATTTATAGATTTGGCTTGCCTCGAACCCTTATAACAGATAATGGACGATAGTTTATCGGGGCAAGATTTATCGAATTCTATAAAGATTTGAATATCTCACATTATTTTACATCAATAGTCCATCCACAGGCAAACGGTAAAGTCGAAGTAACAAACAGAACCCTGCTGCAAGGTATCAAAGCAAGACTTGAAAGAGCAAAGGGGATTTGGATGGATGAACTCTATCATGTACTTTGAACATACTAAACTATCCAAAGATTGCCAAATGAGAAGACCCCATTTGCCTTAGCTTTTAAAACAGAAGTGGTCATCCCAATAGAACTCAAACTCCCGTCAGCACGAGTCATGGTATTCAATGAGCAGCATAACTCACAGGACCTCAGGGCTAACCTCGACTTGTTGGAGGAAAAATGAGAAAAAGCTTAAGTTTAGATGGCAGCCCATAAGAAAAAAATAGCTCATTACTACAACTCTAAAGTCAAAGGCAAAATATTCAAAGTGGGAGACTTAGTACTTCGACGAGCAACTATTTCATAACCTCAAAATCAAGAAAAGCTCACTCTAAATTAGGAAGGCTCATATGAAGTAGAGAAGGTCATCCGGCCTGAAACTTATCGCTTGAAGGAGCTTGGAGGATCAACACTCCTGCGGCCTTGAAATTTAGAAAATTTAAGAATGTACTACCAATAATTTGCCTTCAATAAAACTCCTCTATTTTAATATTATTATTTCTTATTGCAAAAATCATGTGATGATAGAAAATGACTCTTCGACATAATCAAAAGTCGTCCTATTAGGAACAGGAGGAGAACCTCATCCAAACTTAAGCAAGTTGAAGACCCCATTAGTTTAAGACGAGATAAGGAGAGAGGCCCTTTCAATGGCCCTAATGTGCCTCTACAATCATGCTAGGAATAGGAGGAGAACCTCATCCTAACGTGAGAAAGCCAAAGGCCTCGTTAATCTAAGACGAGATGAGGGGAGAGGCCCTTCCAACAGTCCTAATGTATCCCTACACCTATGTTAGGAATAGGAGGAGAATCTCATACTAACATGAGCAAAGTCGAAGGCCTCATTAATCTAAGATGGGATAAGAGGAGAGATCCTTTCAATGATCCTTATGTGCCCCACAGTCCTGTTAGGAATAGAAGAAGAACATCATCCTAACTTAAGCAACACGAAGATCTCATTAACCTAAGATGAGATGAGAGGAGAGGCCCTATCAATGGCCCAATTGTGCCCCTACTGCCATAAAAGGAATAGAAGGAGAATCTCATCCTAACATGAGCAAGATTAAGGCCTCTGGTTACTTAAGATAGGAGGAGAGAATCTTTCAACGGCCATAGCGGGAACAGAAGGAAGGCCTCACCTTAACAGAAGCAAAAATCAACCTCATTCGGAATAGGAGGAGAACCTCGTCCTGACATAAACAAAGACCTTCGATTATCTAAGACAGGAGGAAGGGCCTCATCTTGATGAAAGGATGAAGAAAAATCAATGGAGTCGAACATGGAAGGATAAACTCATCCCAGCATAGGTAAAAAATCTTCGATTATGAAAAGATAGGAGAGAAACTACTTTTTCGACAATCATTTCAACGAAAGTCAAAGCAGAAGAGAGAAATAGAAAAATCAATAGGCACTGAATCTAAACATAGCAAAAAGATGATCGAAGAAAATATTTCTTCATTAAAACCAAAGTTCATTACATAGTGAAGGTTCATGAGACCATGTACAAAAAAGAAAAAAGAAAAAATGACAATGTCCTAAGAAGGCCCAGAATCCTCAGACTTCGACTATTGACCCCCGCCATTATAAGAGACTACTTTAGCCTAAGGATTTCCTCCTCAAGCTCCTTCTTCTTATATAGACCATCTATGTACATCTTGTTGGCATGTTGGAATTTGCTTTCGAGCTCTCGCCACTGCTTCCTCAAGACTTCAGACTCGACCTCCGCATCCTTGATGGTTTGCTGCTCGTACAACAGCTGGATCCTCAACCATTGAACCTGAGCTTTCTTCCTCCCCACCACTTTTGAAAGCTCACCCAGAGTCCTCATTAAGGAGGCAACCTGCTCTGATCCCCCGCTCGTGCTGGATTGATGACTATCATTAAGTTATTTTTGGAGCCGGGTTACCTCGCTATTAGCAGCATGAAGTCTTTGCTCAAGCTAGGATATCCTCTCACTCCAACCCAACCGGTAAATTTCATAAATGAGCTCGACATCATGCAGTTGCTTCTGGAGCGTGGAGAACCTCTTCGACCAATCCCACTCATATCAAGCCTTGTCGGAAGACCACGGTGAGCTCCCCTCCAGCAAATGGATCTTCTCTTTCGCCGTCTTGAGATCGGCTTTGAGAGAGCTGATCTTTGCCATTAGTGCCCAAGATTAGTTGCTGGCATTTTTCTTGAGCTCGACGATCTCCTTCTCGAAGCTGCCCTTTCGGATGCTGAAACTTGTAGAGTCCTTCATGTATAAATTTTGGAGGTGAGTGACCTCCTTGGTCACCTTCGAAGCATTACTCCGAGAAGCTTGAAGGTCATCCTCCATCTTCTTCAACTTCCTCTTCAGATGGTGGACTCCTTTCTTTAAGCTTTTTATTAAAGGTTTTAGTGGAACTCCCTAAGGTAAAGAATCGACGTCGACTAGAGATGGCAGGTTATGACTCTAATTATTGGAGGAATTCTAGATAACACATGACACATCACCAATATAAAGAAAGGCATAGACAAAAGTGAATTCACTTTCATTTAACTAAGAACTTTTAGGTACAAAGCAAAAAAAAAAGGAAAAAAATACAACTATCAAAGGCCTCCGACCTTTGCAGGAGAAGTAGCGGAGGAGCTCGGTACTCTAAGGATAGCTGCAGGCTCGAGAGAGGGTCTGACCGATCATCTGACCCGGGGATCTCAAGGTCATACTTCAATGGGATGCCATACTAGACCTTGATCAGAAAGAGGTCATTCGGAGTAAGGATAGAAGGGATGGTGTCCGGAATGAAAGACTGATGGAACATGTTCCTAGGCTCAACCTTGGTCAGAGGGACAAGATCTGGGAAGGTTGGTCCAAATGAGCTCCAAGAACCAGCAGATTGGAAAGTTTCAGAAGACATATAGATCGAAGTAAACCCCCCAAAAAATCCCAAAAAGTAGGATAAAATAAAGTGCAAAAACTTGTGCAAAAAAATCGAAAGAACAAGAAGTAAAAGAGGCAAGAGTAATTGAAAATAGGAGTTGAGAGGCTGACCTAAGCTGATTAAGAATGATAAAGAGACGATGAGTATGATGAGAATCAGATGGAGGAACACTCGAAACCAGAAAAGATGAAAGGAGGAATTGAAAATCTCGAATGGAAGAAGAGCAAGTTTCGAAGGAAGAAGAAGACTCTAGCAAGAATAAATTTTGGAGGTGGGAGAAGGCCTTAAATAGCCAAGAGGAGCCCGAGATGGTTATGATGATAGATCTTGTTCGGTCGGATCGTGATTGCTGCATGTCCCACTCATCATGGCAGAGTAATGACTACGGACGAATCCTTAATTGCACCATGCCTGGGGTAGTGTTGCGGCGAGAAAGTCGAAGGGCCATCTTTTCAAACTCATCTCAAATTTAAAGAGCTTCAATGCCAGCACGATAAATGCCAAAATGTCTCATCCTAATGAGTGCAAAAAGTCAAAAAGAATATTGGCAGCCGCATCTATACTCCCTCCCTTCGAATTTCAAACTTAAGAGTGGAGGAACTATTGTTGGAGGTGAAACCGCTCATATCGAAGTTCAACTAGGTATCTGATCACTGAATGATCCCATCCGGTAGCGATGACCAAGATTGACCCTCGATCAAATTTGCAAGATCCCTCCGAACTTCATCTAGATGAGCTTGAATAGTAGGAGTGGCCGAGCTCCTCCACCCCAGGCAGTCACTTCTCCTCTTTCCAGACTTCTCCTTCAGCCGAACTTCTCCACCAGTCGAGCTTCTTTCGGACTTCTCCATCAGTCGAGCTCCTTCCAGACTTCTTCAGTCGGACTCCTCCACTAGTTGAACTTCTCTCGAACTTCTTCTTTCGTCGAACTTCTTTTGAACTTCTTCTGATTGCCCAGAAGGATCTCAGCGCTGACTCTCAATATGGCGAATAATGACCCATGCATAGCTGATCTCAAGAACCTTTGAGCTCCTCTAGAACAACATCAGTGAGGGATGCTCCATCATCCACAGTCATCCCATCAAACTCTAGCTGGCACGTCATGACAACAGACACGATCCTCTGTAACAAACTTTACGTGGCTCTGAACGACACACTATCAGATGGTTACGGCTGTCATTATCAATTTGTTATAAGCTCCATCTATATAAGAGACTCTCTAGATAAGCTTTCCCTTTGGAAGCTCTCTTCTCCTTCTCGACACTCTGCTACTTTCTCTATTGAGCATTCCATTTCTGTTGGTCGAAAGAACTGACTTAACCATTGGAGGATCCTGCTAGAGCCACCCCACCTCCAGTTTGGACTTATTTTGCAGGTTCCAACAACGACCTCGATCTCTCCAACTCCAGCTAGTTTCAGCGTCAACTAGATTCTGCACCAATAGGTGGGATCAAAGAAAACTTGGATTTGACTAGCCTAATAAGATTAAGTCTGGATCAAGATCGAATCACATTGAGATGTGACTCAATCAAGTCAAGACCTAATTTGGCTCCACGATTCAAACCTAGATTATAAGCTAACCCAATTAATTTTGATTCGATAATTTGGTATCTAAGGTAAGTCTGGTAGATACGATCAACTAGTTTTTAATTGGAAGCTACTCGATCTGAATGTGTTCTTATCGAGTTAATGACATATTCCTTCCATCGATCTCACTTATTTGGCCATTTGTGTCGATCCAATTCTGATTTGAGGTGGCTAACAATTCGAGCCAACCCATGCCACTAGGTTAGTCATAATTGTTATGACTAAGTCAAGTCAAGTTTAAAGTGATCTAAATTAAATCTTTCTAAGAAAATATTAAGTCTATGGTCTTCCATCATTATAGATGTGCGGGCCCTTCCTGAGGTTGATTATTCTCGACTGGATATAGTGGTCCAGTTGCATTGGAAAGATGCAACCATGTTTATTAGGAATTGAATGCTACGAGTTGGAGGATGGGTTGGGCTCAATATTTCGAATACGAATGAGAGACCCAATCAGAAATCTAATTCATACAAATAGTGGTCTGACTTAACTAAGGAGTGGATCAATATTTTGGACACAGTGTGATTCATGAATTAGAGATCAGGTTTGGGTGCACTATGATTAAAGAATCATTAGACAAGAGTTGTTCACTCATTGGTTGACCCATCATCAATAACTGTTAGGTGAGATGATGAGCAAGTCAGTGGGACCGCACCATCCACTAGAAATCAATAATCGTGAAGATTTTTGCATCTCTATCAAGGGAGTGTAGGGATCCAAGAAAATAGTGGGAGCCTAATTTATTTAAAAATAAAATCTCTAAATAAATTGATTAAGTCTAATTATAAAATCTAACTAGAAACTTTGACTCTCTATAGAAAGATGTCTACGTCCAACCCACTAGCCCACATCCTGGATACCCATAAACAGACCGAACCCAATTACAAGGATTGGCTCTAGAACATCAAAATTATTTTGGGTTTTGAGAAGTTGGCTCATGTGTTGGAACAGGATCCTTCCACCTTACTAGCCCATCCATCCACTGATCAGAGAGCATCTCTCAAGAAGTGGATGGATGAAGATAACAAAGCTAGGTATTACATATTAGGCTCAATTCTGATGAGCTTCAGCGCTAACATGAAGACATCAAGACTAGCGGTCAAATATTAGCTCACCTACAAGAGTTGTTTGGTGAACAGAGTCACGCAGTCAAATATCAAGTTACTAAGAGACTATTTAAGGCTCAGATGTATGATAGGCAGTTAGTCCAAAATCATTGTCTGATGATGATCAAGGACTTAGAAAAGCTTGAGAAGCTTGATGTGAAATTAGATCAGGATTTGCATATTGATATAATTCTGCAGTCCTTGACTGATGCGTATGGGCAGTTCATCATGAACTACTATATGCATAAACTTTAGAATACCTTGGCTGAGCTCATGAACATACTGGTTACTATTGAGCTTTCTATGAAAGGTTCTAAAGGCTCAGTACTTACTGTAGAGTAGACTTCTTTTAAGAGAAAGTCTTTTGAAAACAAGAAGAAGTCCGTAAAAAAATAAAAGATGGATGGTGGAAAGAAGAAGAAGGCAGAGCCTAAGAAGAAGGCCGACAAGAAAAAATATTTTCAATGCAACACTGACAACCATTGGAAGCGGAACTTCCCTTCGTACCTAGCCAGCCTGAAGAACAAGGAGGCAAGTCCTTTTGGAGGTGTGCTCGTTATAGAATCTAATCTTATGGTTTCTTCTATATCCAGTTGGGTGCTTGACTCTAATTCTAGTGCTCGCTTATGTACTTTTATGCAGAATCTTGAGGATAGCAGAAGGTTGAGGGATGGCGAGATGATCCTACGCATCGAGAATGGAGCAAGAGTTGCTGCTGTAGTCGTGGAAACCTATCCTCTATGATTACCATTCGGATTAGATTTAGTTCTTAGGGACTATTTTTATGTGCCTGCAGCAAGCAGAAATTTGATTTCTATTTTATATTTAACGTAAGAAGGCTATGTAATTAGTTTTCTTAAGGACCATTATAATATTCTTTATGAAAGAAATAAAATTGCAAGTGGTTTTCTTATAAATGGTCTCTATTAGTTATATATTGGTATTTCTATTTTTTAATATCGAGCAAAATGTGAATGCCATAGGATCAAAGCAACCTAGAGATGGTCTAAATGATAGGTATCTTTGGCATCTTAGGCTAGGTCATATAGCCGAAGATAGGGTTAACAAATTGGAGAAATCCAAGCTATTGAGTCTGTTGACTTTTGAGTCATATCTGATTTGTGAATCATGCCTTCATGGCAAAATGACCAAGCTCTCTTTTGTAGAACATGAGGAGAGGGCCATAGACCAACTTATCCTAGTACATACTGATGTATGTGGCTCATTTAATATGCCAGTCAGGGGTAATTATGTCTACTTCATCACCTTTATTGAAGATTTATCTCGATATGGATCTATATATTTGATACGACACAAGTCTGAAGCTTTTGAAAAGTTCAAGAAATTCAAACTCAAAGTAGAAAAATAAACAAAAAAATCCATTAAAGTTCTTCGATCAGATCGAGGAGGCGAATACCTTAGTCCAAAATTTTTGAACTATCTTAAGGATAATGGCATAGTCTCTCATTGGACTTCACCAAAAATGCCTCAACACAATGGGGTTTCAAAATGGAGAAATCATACCCTATTAGATATGGTTCGATCTATGATGAGTTTCACGAACCTTTCTGAGTTTCTTTGGGGATATAGTCTGATGACCGCTATATATTTTCCGAATAGGGTTTCCTCTAAGATCGTTCCTACCACACCGTATGAGATATGGCATGGTAAGAAATCAAGTTTGAGTCATCTCAAAATTTGGGATTGTTCGATGTCAAGAGATAACAGGAGGATAAATTAGAGTCTAGGTCCTTTAGAGCTCGATTTATTGGATATCCTAAAGAATTATTAGGATATTATTTCTATCTTCCAAAAAATCATAATGTGATTGTGAGTCGACATGCCATCTTTCTTGAAAAATAGTTTATTCTAGATGGTGGCATCAGAAGATAGATTAGACTTAAGGAAGAAGTCTCCGATGAGAAATGAGCTAAGGAACCTATGGAACCCACTCAGATTGAGCCAACCAAGACACTACCTCCTCCATCTCATAGATCAAGTAGAATTTTTCATCCTCCTGAAAGGTACTTGGTACTATATCACAAGATGTAGAAAAAATGTTCCTCATAGAAAATGAGGCTCATGGTGATGATCCCAAAACTTATGATAAGGCGATATCAGATATCGACTCTGAGAAATTATTAGAGGTAATGAGGTCAGAGATTGACTCAATGCGTTCGAACCAAGTTTGGACCTTGGTAGATCCACTTGAAGGTATGGTACCTATTGGATGTAAATGGATCTTCAAGAGAAAGATAGGTGCCGATGGAAATGTAGAGACATTCAAAGCAAGGCTCGTAGCAAAAGGGTATAGTCAGTGCGAATGTATTGACTATCAAGATACTTTTGCGCCTGTAGCCATGCTCAAATCCATCCACAAATTGCTTGTTGTTGCAGCCTATTTTGATTATGAAATATGGCAGATGGATGTGAAAATAGCATTCTTAAATGGGTATCTTGAGAAAAATATTTATATGGAACAACCGCTAAGTTTTACATCCAGTGATAATAATCATAAAGTATGCAAGCTGCAAACATTCATATATGAACTTAAGCAAGCATCTTAGAGTTGGAATGCTTGTTTTAATGATGTAATCAAATTATTTAGATTCATCAAGAATGAGGAGGAGCCCTGTGTTTTCAAAAAGGTCAGTAGGAGCACTGTTATCTTACTCATACTGTACATGGATGACATCCTCCTAATTGGGAATGATAATTTCATATTGACTATAGTCAAAATATGGTTGTCTAAGAAGTTCTCTATGAAAGATCTAGGAGAGGCATCCTTTATTCTGGGAATTAAGGTCTATAGGAAAAAACCGAATAGGATGCTGGGTCTCTCATAGAAAATGTACATAGAGGAGGTGTTGAAGAGGCTTAGCATGGAAAACTCCAAGAGGACTTTAGTACCCTTCAGACATGGCATTCATCTATCCAAGAAGATGTGCCCTAGCACACCTGAGGAGATTGAACACATGAGCAAGATCCTTTATGCTTCAGTAATAGGGAGCCTCATATATGCCATGCTATCTACACAATCTGATATTGTCCATGCTGTGAGTGTCATGAGTAGGTATCAGTCGAATCCAGGCGAAGAGCACTAGATTTTTGTAAAATATATCCTTAAGTACTTGAGAAAGACTAAGGATATGTTTCTAATTTTTGGTAATGGAGAACTTTAGGTCCAGGAGTATACAGACTCAGATTTTATGTCCAATATAGATGATCGAAAGTCAACATCTGGAAGTCTATTTAATGATAGAGCTATTAGTTGAAAATGTTCTAAGAAGATGATGATAGCAGACTCCACCATGGAAGCAGAGTACATCGTTGCATCGGAGGCTGCAAAGAAGGTGTTATGGTATAAGAAGTTCACCGCATAACTCGGAGTGATGCCATCAGATGCCATCCCTCGGTACTATGACAATAATGGCGCCATAGCCCTAGCTAAGGAGCTAAGGTCTCATCAGAAATCCAAGCACATTGAGTGGCGATACCATCTCATCCATGATTACCTCGAGAAGAAATACATCAAGGTCAAGAGAGTCAACACTGCAGATAATGCGGCTGACCCATTGACAAAGCCATTGAGCCAGCAAAAGATTGAAGCCCACCTTGAGAAGATGGGACTTAGATTTGTAGCTAATTGGCTTTAGGTCAAGTGAAAATTTGCTAGATGTGTGCCCTAGAAGCCAGATTGGCTGACACTTATAATACACTTCTAAGAATAATTTTATAATTTTGACTATAAATTAATAAAAAAATTATTTTCTATTATAGTGTGTATTTAAAGTGTTTGTGATATATCCTTTGAGTTAATGATAATGACAATTCATATTTTTAGAAGTTAAAAATTTAAGACATGAATTTTCATAATTAACTCATAAACTGCTCCTGACCGTAGGATCATCACAAGGATGGTGATTGATCCGAAAGGTTGATGTACGATCGCTTTCTTATGATAGATGTATCTTGAGTCTACGGTGTGGAGACACCAAAGTGAGAGTATAGGTACTTATTAGAGAATGAGGGCACTGAGCGTGACCATCTAGAGCAGTCATAAGAAAGTCTATCTTCTCATCGATGACTGACTCAATGCTGTAGTGGTGTGTCTGGTTCTTTGATCTGAGGTGCATCGATAGTTCACCTTAAGGGTATTATAGTTTGACTACACCATAACTCGATCTTCCAGTCATTCAAAATCCTGAGGTGTATGTTGGCTATAGCATGTTCATTATAGAAATTGGATTGCACTAATAGAAGATCTATCTACCTTGGTAGATGAGGAGCAGCCCTATGATAATATTGAGTCCTTAAGCCTATGGCCATGGTAGAGTGAAGATGATAGAAAGAATTTCTATTAGGGTTTCACATTGGACTCAAATCGAATGATTAATTCATATGACGGATGTTGGGTTTGACGAGTTCACCTTAACCCTAATCCAGTCGGAGCTCAAGATAGAAGAACCCAATCACATAGGTAACTACACCGAGAGGTTTACTTTCAGTTCTGATGGATTGCCACCATATACTGCTAGGTGTCAGTGGTGGATTTTGAAAGCAATTAGAATGATTTTGATGATCGATCATTCTAATTGTATGACTCAGAAAAGTTTTGGTCCATCGAAAGATATTTTGATGATGTCGATGATGGAGATCGTGACATATCTCATTACCATATTTGAATATAATTGGATCACACAAATAAGGGTTTGGGTTTGGATGTCATCAATTGAGCTAACCCAATTTGATTGATTTGGATTAGATCCAATCAGGTTCAAGGTAATCATTCTAGCACACGATTGAGCCTGACATTCTTCTTACGTAATCTTTTTGATTCATTGCAACTGAGTCAAATTTGATTTAACTTATTCTTATATCTTGAATGGATTTATTTTCATCTAACTGGAACCTGTCTAGGTCAGATTAATTATAGAAATTAAATCCATTCATAGTGCAAATAGACTAGGGTCAAAAGTTGACCTATTTGAGAAAATTGAGGGTCACCTGATCAGATGCTTTTAGAAAATATTTTAGAAATTATTTTGATCTAATTTTTGGATATGTGTTAGAGGATGAGTCATACATTGGGTGTACCAAATTTCATAATTTTTGGAGGTTTCTAGATTGAGTTATGAAAGAGTTTGATTTGGATCAAACTCTTAAGGGAAGAGTCCTAGGCATAGTGGACTCTTCCTTATCTACTCATGCTGACACCTTTTTGAAGCCTTTTTGGCATGAAAACTAGATAAGATCTGGTACTCTACGTGGGGAATAAGACCTAAAGTCCCAATGATAAAAATAAAATAGTTATTTTGGTCAAATGGGACTCCTTTTGGCATTGGTATTTGATATAAATCCTTCTCACGCTAAGGCACTTCAATGCAAGTTTTATTTTTCACCCAAAAGGCTGCCACCCCTTCCATCTTCCACACCCCCTCTAATCCTCTCTCTCCCCTTCTTTCACGTGCTAAAGGTTGGGTGCAAATTAGAGAGGAAGATCCAATCAAAAATATGAAGAGTTTAGCATCTACGCGACGGTGTTCGTGAGATGGACAAGCAACCTTCTCAAATTGTTTTGAAGGTTCTTTAGATCAGATCTAGACATGATCTTTGGAGGAAAGATTTGCGAGGATAAGACATCTAGATCCTATTGAGTGGATACTAATAGAGATCAGACGCGTGCATGTCTCCTTCCAGAACCTCAGGACAGATCAGGATCATCGTAGGATAATCTGATTACCCAAAATAAGGTATGAAATTAAATTAGATTTAATTTTATTTTAATCTTAATATCAGATCTTAAAGGATTAGATTCGAGATATCTCAGATCTGATTATAATCTTAGAATTTTTTTTTTAAAATATTCCTTCAGATCTAATCAGATTTGAACGATCATGTGCAAAGAAAATAGGGTTTTTCCTTCATTTGCTCTATGTGTTGATCTAACTATGGGATTTTAAATTCTTAGAGGTAAACTTAAAATACAATGCAACTTAACACATCAAGCATTTTGAGTTTTATGAAAGGATGCTTTATCTTCAAGTATTTATTTTATGCAAGTTTTTAGTATAAATTTGATAATTTAGCATCTTATGGGAGAATGTCAAAAACAAAAATGTTTTATGTGCAAATTTTTGTCGATAAAAAACATTTATAGAAAATTAAGCTTCTTTTAATTTAAGTTTATCAATTACAAAATTAATATGGGAAAGCTATTATATCATATTGAATTTCAAGATAATTTTAATTCATATCATAACATGATACTTAAAGGAGAACATATTGACCTCTTAAAATCAAAGAATTCAAATCATCAAAATCAACCAATCATACTAATCTTACTAATATATGAAAAGAATTTTAAGCAAGTAAACATAATAAAAAATCATATTAAAGTCAATAGATTCAATCAAAATAATTTTAACAATCATTGATGGTATGATGTGAGAAAATATTTAGATTATACCATGCATCAATACTCATCCCTTTCCATTTCCAAGGAATTCATAAAAATTTTCTTCCTTTCATTTCATTTGGATCCTTGGTGCACCTGCAAAATCACTTAATGACTTTTGGTACCCAAGTCATCTTGGGTCCATAGGAGTTAGTGCTTAAGATTTTTTTTAGAACCCAAATTTGCCTAACCAAAATATGGCCAATTCTTTTAAAATTACATTCTAAAATTTTATGGCCTACTTTGTTATATTTAAAACATATAATTAACTAATTTTCAAATGATGCTTTGCTAAATATTTTTTTGACAAATTTTATTTTCTCAAAGAATTATAACAAATTCCTGCTTTATCAAAAATGGCCTTTTGATTATTTAAAATTGTTTGAAGCTTTTGAGATCCAATTATAAATTTTTCAAGCATAGGCTTCAAGTTTTCAATCTCTTTTTTTAGATTGGTATTTTCTTCCAAAAAAGATTTCTTTTCTTTCAACAAGTTTTCTTTTTCTTCAATATAAAATTTTGATCTTTCTAATTTCATTTTCAGCTTAATATTTTCTTCAACTAAAGATTTTTTAGATTTAAGAAGTACTTCTTTTTCTTTAGTCAAAGCATTATTTTCTTTCAAAATATCTTTCTTTTCTAATAAGACTTTACTCTTTTCATTAGCTAAGAGAAGATTTGACTTTTTGAATTATTTATTTTCAGCCTTAATTTTTTAAATTTATTCATTAATTCATTAAAAGCTTCATATAATTCATCAAATATAAATTGAAAAGAATTTTTTGAATTTACCTCATCTTCATTAATCATGAGACAAAGATTTGTAGCACTTTCTTTCTTTTTTTTTATTTCTCATTTCTTTGCTTTGCTCTTTCTTAATTAATGCTTTCTTTTTTTTTTTGTTTCCTCTTCTTCTTCTTTTCATCCTCATGAGCCATGAGGCATAGGTTGGGGTGAACTTGATTATCCTCTTGAAAGCTTGGTCTTCTTTTTGATCGGCTCCCTCAAAAGTTATTTTCAATTTCTTCCAAACTTGTTTTGCTAAAATACAAGAAGAATTAGATTGAACTCATTTATATCTAATGAATAATAAAGCATATTTAAGGCCTTAGCATTTAATTGTATTATTTCTTTATCATACTCTTTGAATACTTTGGGAGTGTATGAGCTATCAACTATGATCTTTCATAGATTATAGTCATATGCTTGTATAAAAATTTTCATCCTTATTTTTCAATAGGTATAATTGATGCCATCAAATAAAGATGGTCTAGTTGGCCCTCAATAAAAGAAACACCACTTGAGGTTGTCATTTGATTTTTTGCTCTTGACGATTAGATCAATAATTAATAATAGAGCACCAACTCTAATACCACTTATTGCCCAAGGATGGCTATTCAAGAGGGAGGATGAATTAGGTACTTATAAAATTATAGCTAAATCTAAAATATAATCAATAATGTGCTTCAACTTAAACTTGTTTGAGTGATTGTGATATGATCAATATATGCAACAACAAAATCAAAGTATAAATGAAACTATGTAACAATTAAGCTAGTGCAAAGCAAGTAAGTAAAGCAAGTAAAAAAAATGAAAAGGCACAACAAATATATGAAATTTATAATGGTTCGAAGCAACCCGCTCCTATGTCTACTTTTCAAACTTTTCTTGAAAATTTCACTATAATCCTCCCTTGATTATAGTGTATTTATTTTTCTAAACTCACAAACAAATCCAGTTGGTTTTCAACTGGAGCACCAACCAAAATCTTATACTGTTAGTTTTTCGAGCTCACTAATAATCCAGTTAGTTCTAACTTTGGCTCACCAACCATAACTATACAATGATTATTTTTTTGGGCTAACAATCAACATCGATTGATTTTAATCTTGGCTCACCAATCAAACCATACAATGTCTAATTGTGGGCTTGGACCGATCTTTACCCCAAGTTTCTTTCTCCCAAAGAAACTGGTAAAGAAAATAAAATATAATTTTAGCATAAAATAAATAGAAAATAAAAACTCTTTTGAAGTGTGGAGAAGAAGCTGAATGATTGATCTTTTAAAGCTTGACGTCTCTTTAATCAATGCTTGAGAGGATGTTGAGGATGTTGGAGAAGATCACCTTGGAAAGCTCTTAATTCTGTGCACTCTATCCCTCTCTTTTTTTCTTTCTCAATAATATTCAGTAACCCTCTCTTAGTTTGAAGATTTTCTCTCTTTAATCCACTTTCTTGCTTTCTCCATTGAGTCTCTAGACTTTTATATGCTTTAAAGTGACTAGAGAATGAGTTTTGATCATTGGAGATCTTGAAATAGATATTAGGATTCATTATAGATAAAAAATTAAAGTTCTGAAAAACTAGCCATTACAGTCACTGGGTCCGCTCAGTTTTTAACTAGGTCGGCTCAGTTTTCACTGGATCAGCTCAGTTTCTAACTAGATCGGTTCAGTATCAATAGACTTCAAAAATTAATTTTTTATTTTTTTAATTTTTTGAGACTAAGCTGACCTAGTTTTTCACTGAGCCGACTAAGTACTGAGCCAGCTCAATTTTTCACTGGGTCATTTAAGTTCTCAGCCTTCAACAATTCTGCATATATTTCTACATGAGTGGCTTTTTGTCTTCAACTTTTGAGGACTTCTTCCACCTTGATTTTTATAGTCTTTACCACCATTAATGTTTCCAAAACTTCTTGTTTGAGCTTTATTTGAGTATTTAAAATTATTCTTTTCTTTGACTTTTCTTCTTTTGAGGAAATTTTTTTTATAGATAATTTCTTCATTTTAAGTACTTGAAAAGTTTTACATACATTCTTGAAATGCAGAATTAGTATCATTTATACTCGACATTTTAGAATCATCAAAATCAATCTAAGGGTCAACAGTATAATTCAATGAACGTGATCCAACTGTGGAGCTCTCTGTGGTCAAGAGTTGCTTGTGAAGAATATGGGTATAAGTTTTTCTTAGATCTGAGATCATCATGGTGGCTTGCAAGCAACTCACTGTACTTAGGTACCAAACTACCTGAATTTTTAATTCAGTAATGGAAGGCTACTGGATGCAGTCAAGTACTTGTGAAGTTGGTGTCTAAGTCAAGATGGGATTGATCCCTCCAAGTGTTGGAGCAAGTGCATCATTGTATTTTAATTTAGCAAAATCTTAGTCAAGATGGTCCATTCGATGGACACTAAATTTTGAAATACACTGTAGATGATTTTTTAGGATTGACAGTTAAACCCTAGGTCATCTTTTGAGCATTGAGGTCAAGAGGATGAATTATACGATAACCATATGCCACAGATTCATCGATGTTACATTATGACTATTTGACCTATCCAAATGTCGGGTACCATTGCTAGATGGTCACATCGATTGGTATAAGAAATTAATTTTTATACTATCGACTTAGGATTTAAACCAATAGGGTCACACATAATAAAAGTTTCTACCTAATCTGATAGCTAATCAAGAGTTTCAATGGTCTAAGACTCTATGGTCGAGAGTCCCTTTAGATTGGAACTCTATGACCAGGAGTCCCACTAGCCTAGAACTCTATGGTCAAGAGTCCACTGGACTAGGACTCTATGAACAAGAGTCCCACTAGACTGAGACTCTGAGTCCTACTTGTCTGAGACTCTCTAATTCAGAGTTTTATTAGTTTGGGACTCTGTGATTGCGAGTTTCATTCGTTTGGAATATTAGGTTCAAGAGTCTAACTGGTTTGAAACTCTTCGATCAAGAGTTTCATGCTGATGGGACTCTATTGCCCAGACACCCATCTAATTGAGACTCTATGTATTATTGGAGGATCTATTAGTAATTAGATTATTGATTAGCTCAATTTGATTGAGCGATAAGAATTTGATCAAATCTAATTGAATTTAATTTGATTAGATTTGATCTGATCAAGTCATAAGATGATCTAATTGCTATGGAAGATTTGATCCTAATTTGATTAGGACCTGAACCTAATTAATTTCTAATTTGATTAAAAATTTATTGGATTGGATTAAGCCAAATTTAGTTAGGTTTGACCTAGTCTAATTGGATCTAAATAAATTAGTTTGGTTGAAACCAATTTGGACCAATTCAAAGCTTGTTTGAATTTTGAACTCCCTATGCCATCTTTGACTTTTCCATGCTTGCTTTCCACGCAAATTCACAAGTTGCATGAGATTTCCCATGCCCAAGAGAGTCTTGTGCACCCTCGCTTATCTACCTTTGACCTGGTCCAATCGTTGGATAAGGTTGGGTTTGTTTGAATTTTGAATTCAAATGAATCAGTTAGCCCTCTAGCTCTCCAGCTTATCTTTTCTCCATGCCCCCCTCTTTTCACCACACATTTTTTTCATTGGAGGAGGATCTTGTCCTAACATGAAAAAAGGGAAGAGGCCCTTTCAATGGCCCTTTTATGTCTCGATAGCCTTAGTAGAAATAGGAGGAGAACCTCATCCTAACAAGAAAGATAGTCAACTACGTTAGGAACAGGAGGAGAATCTCATCCTAACATGGACAAAGATTCTTACAAGAATTGAAAATCTCTGATTCTTAAACTAGAGAAAGAGGGGAGAGGCCCTCTCAATGGCCCTTTCATGCCCCAATGATCTTGCCAAGAATGGAAGAAGGATCTCATTTCGATAAGGGCAACATCTACCCGCAATAGGGATAAAAGGACCTCATCTTGACAAGGCCCCAGGTCTTTAAATAGGAAGTTAACTACAGGCATGGAATAAAGACTCCCAGTTCCTAAACAAACAAATATCCACTCCTAACTAAGTCACGGGATCTCCGATCATAGATAAGGAGGATAGATCTACAAAATGATCGACCAAGAACATCGTTCTGAAAAGCAACCCAAATATCAAGAGCAACGCAAGAAAAGAGGTATACCAATATTTGATCGAGACAATAGCGGAGAAGAAATAAAGGGGATATCACTTCATTAAGATAAAATTCATTACAATGGAGGTTTGCAAGATCATTCAAAAAAAAAAAAAAGAAGAAGAAGAAAGAACAGTCGAAGTCATAAGAAGAAGGTCTTGAACCTTCAAACTTCGGACTACCAGCCCCAGTCAATACAAGGAAATGTTTCAAATCTTCAACCTTGTCTTCGAGGTCCTGCCTCACTGCTAAGCTCTTGCTAAGCAATTTATTGGACCTTCGAAGATCATCTTTTGCTTCTCTTAGCCTCTTCCACAAAATTGCCAACTCAGCCTCAGCATCCTTCACTAAGACTTCCTAGTAGACCATCTGAATTTTGAATTCATGAAGTTCCTTCTCAGTACTCTCAAAAGTCATAGTGAGACTCCCAAGAGTACTCTTCAAGGCGGCAACTTCATCTAAATTTGTCTTTGAGTTGGCCTGATCTTTGTCCACCAATTGCTTTTGAAGTTGCATTATTTCGAAGTTTACCATTCTAAGTTTCTTTTTATAATCATCGATCTACACCAACCGATCCGGTAAGTATCTATGCTTTTTCAGCATCATCTAGCTACTTTTGAAGGTCAGAGAATTTTTTGAACCAGTCCCAACCAAATTCTGCTTGACTCTGAGCCCAAACCAAATCTCTCTCAAATTGATCAATTTTTTCTCTTGCTTCACGGAGTTCGGCTTCAAGAGCACAAATCTTGGCTGTCAAGGTCCAAGACTTTTCGCCAACGTGCCTTTTAATCTCCTCAAGCTCTTCTTTCAAATGATGCTTTTTGTTAATATAATCCATAGAGTCCCTTTTATGTGCTTGGCGAAGATGGGTAATCTCAATTGTAGCTTCCGAATAATTTTTCTTCAACTTTCAAAGTTCTTCTTCTACCTTCTTCAACTTCTTTTTAGTCTAGAAAACTTCTTTCTTTAAATTTCTGACATGAGCCTTCAACGGGATACCTTGAGACAGAGAATCAGCTTTGATAGGAAACTGCATTTAGTGTATAAAGATATATATATATCATAACGCAAAGGTATCACTAAAGAAAAGGTTTATTTTCTTTAATCAAAATATTTTTTAAGTACAAGAAAAAGAAAAAATGGAAAGATACAATAATAAGAGGTCTCAGATCTCTGAAGGAGCAACAAACGAGTTTGGCATAGCCTCAGTTGGTGCAGGTTCTTCCGTAGCAGAGAGAGTAGATGTGACAAGAGGCATAGTGGAGGAAGGATCGATGGACAAAAAATCGATGTGTGGTAGACGGTCCTGCCTCATCATCAGAAGTTCTTTCATCCAAGAAGCTGAGGTCGAGCTTGAAAAATCTATCAATTACATTCTTCTGGCAAAGCTCATATCCCTTGATGAAAGACAACTGGGCGAGCTCGATCTTTATGTCCTTCATCTCTAAAGAAGCCTTGAACTCTTCCACCGTTTGAGCCTTCGCCTTTCAAAGCTATCTTGAAATCTGCTCCTTCATTTCGGCAATCTCGGCCTTGGCCTTCTCCCTCTTCTTGATCTCAAGGCTCAGCTCCTCCTTTGCTTGTGCCAGGGCTTGCTCAGCATCTTGTATTATCTCCTGGAGGTCCCCGACCTCAGCTATTTTCTCCTTAAGGAGATGATCAACCTCAGCTTTCTCCTCAAGAAGATGGTTGGTCTCAGCTTGATGATCTTCTTGAGCCTTCACCACCTTCGACCTCATGCAATTCATCATCTTAATGTTCGTGACCCATCTACAAAAATAATAAAGTGGGTTAGGCAAATGAAGAAGCTCATAGGCAAGTCAATTAAAAGAGGGAGACAAGGCAGTTACCTCAAGAAAAGACCCAAGAGAGTCCCAAGTGCGTTGCTCGTAGTCAGCATCAATGATCTTATCCACGACCTCAACCAAAGTGCATCCATCAATGAGATTCTTGATGATTTCCCAGTTGTGGAAGAGGTTTTCTCCCAGATCCTCATCAGAAGTGTTGGACTCACTGGGACGAGTCTTGCGCTTGACCTTTTTAGAGGCCATCTTCGCCTTCTTCTCTTCTCCCTTCTCCTTCTCAGTGGGAGGCTCCAAAGTTTGGACCTCGATTGGAGGACCTAAGGAGGTCAAAAGTGCTGCAATCTTGGTGGCAGCAGCAACTTTGATGGCAGCAGCAGTTCTAGGGATGTCCGCAAGTATTGCAGGCATAGAGAAGCTCAAGGCATCAATCCTTATCTTTTTTGAAGGTCCGTCGAGCGCGGTAACCTTCCTTTTGTTGGCTCGAAGCCTCTGGAAAAGCTTCTGAAGTTCACCAGCATCCATTTCTATGATAATGAATGAATTATCATTAGAAGAAAGGACAAGAAAGTAACTTATGAAATTAAGAAATATACCTATTGGATTGATGGGACTCAATCCCGGATTGAATAGAGTTTGATCTTTTATGAGTTTGGAAAGAAGGGGAGCTCAGTAAATCCTAAGCTTGCTAATAGAATCAAGATCGCCCTTCTCTAAACTAGGAGCTCGGTGAACTAAATCCCTTAATTGCCCCCATGGAGGAAGTTCTAACCTAAGAGATGGGCATGAGACAAAGAAAAACATCCCCATCCAGTGATGAATGGAAGAAGGGACGTCTTTAAGCAACCTCTTCTTGCCAAACTATGGGGACAGGTACCACCAATCCTTGATAGTAGGATGGTGTTTGAAGGTGCAATAGCTACGCAACAAGAAAATAGATGACCAAACTTCAATCGAGATATAGAAGAAAAGAAAATCCATGGTGAACGTAAAAGAATTTAGGACCATGGAAGCAAGAAAAATATCTAGAAACTGAAAAAAAAGCTATGATAAAAGGGAGAATCAAAAGATGAAGTCCAGTATGAAGGACTTCAGTGTACAAATAAAAGCGATACGGAGGAGGAGCACAAGCTCGGTCGCTTGACCCGGAGTATTCCAATTCATACTCTGAAGGCACACCGTACTGAATCCTTATCAAAGAAGGATCATCAAGAAACAAAGAACAAGGGATGGTTTCAGGTATAAAAACTGGATGAGGTACTATCCTAAGCTTGGCTTCTATTCTAGAGTCAAGATTTTGGGAGTTCGGATTGGCTAGGCTCCTAGAACCAAAGGACCAAGATGCTTCCAAAAACATTTGGATCAAAATAAATCCAAAGAATTCCCAAAAAATCAAGGAAAAAGAATAGTAAAATCCTGAAAGAAAAGAACAATGAAGCCCACCTAGGAAACCCAAAGAAAACCTAAAAAATAAGTGAAAAAGTAAAGAAACAAGGGAAGAAGGATGAGAAACTAACCAAAGTCGGACGAAGAACTTGGGAAGGCAATTGGAAAGATAGAAAGCGATGGAGAAGTATGTCAATGGCCAAAAAATCGCAACACAGGGAGAGCAGGGTGTTCGAAGGATGAGAGCCAAGGAAGGAGAGGTAGGACTCTGATGGAGATGAGAAGCTAGGGAAAGAAAGGAAGTCTAAATAATAGGAAGAAGTCCAAAATGATTATGATTGCAGACCCTCCTTAGCCGGTCCTGATCTGCCATGTGTCCCATCCATCATGCCAATCTTTGACGTCTGACAGAGCAATAATTATACCACACATAGAGCTCCGCATCGGATGAGTTTTCAAAAGAAGGAGACTCTTTGGATCATTCATCCATTAAGAAGCTTCGACACCAAAAAAAAAGCCAAGATTTTCTCATCTCCCGAGAGCAGGAAGGTGGTAAAGGACTTCTACCGCTGCAATTTTTGTACTTCATTTGAAATTTGAACTCGACAGTAGGAGAACAAGTATTATGGATAAAATAACCCATGCTAAAGTTCTTAGCGATCGACCTCTATTCTGTGGAAACCTACTGATCTTCTCAACAACAACCCCTGATTGCAGAACTTGTCCAAGATCTACTAAAGTCCGACAGGACGAACTTGGGTAATAAAGAGAAGTACTATTTCATTAACTTTGCCTTTTGACTTAGGATGAATAACAAAATTTTTAACATTAAAGCCCCAACCCATCTAGTCCTAACAAACAACAGATTTTGAGGATAGATGAACTCCTTCTAGTTGGACTCTTTCTAGATGAACTTCTTCCAACCGAACTCCTTTCAGACGAACTTCTTCAACCCACGCTCCCTGCGCCCCCTCCAATAACACTTCTACCTCTGAACTTCTTCTAACTGCACTCTCTCCAATCGTGCTTCTTTCAGTTGGATTCCTTCAAAGAAAATTATCTTTGATTAGCTAGCCAAACTTCTCTAGGTCATACAGGGAAGCACCAACAGATTATGATCAACCCCATCAGGTGTAGTTCATCCTCTGCCACTTAACAATCGATCTCCAAATTTGGTCAGTCTCAAACTCTTCATCTCGACACATGCAAGTCTGCATACGAATACAAAGGTTCTACCTGAACTCCTACTGTGGACGTCCAATGAGCTAGCAAGTCAAGATAAATGACAACTCACTCTCCATAACAAACTCCACGTAGCCCGAACGGCCCACTAGCAGGCAGTTATGGCTGTCACTATCAATTTATTATATGCTCCATCTATATAAAGAATCCTCCAGATACGCTTTCTCTCCTAAGCTCAAACTCTCCGCCCTTACTCTGCTTATTTTATTCCTAAGCATTCTATTCTTGTTGAGGTAGAGAACTAACTTGACCATCGAAGGATCATGCCGGAGTCAATTTCGATCAGGACTTCATCTTGCAGGTCTTGTTGACAATCCCAACCTTTCTAGCTTAAGTGATCTCTGGTATCTACACCATTTTTCGCACCAATAAAATATATTTATATAAATAAATAATATATAAATTTATAAATATATATTATTATATAATATATTTATATTTATATTTTATTATATCATATATAATATATAAATATATAAATATATAAATAGCTAGACTAAAATTAGGTTGATCGAATTTGGACTCAAATTCGGTCAGATCAAAACTCTATAATAGGTCTCATACATCAATGATCCAAGTCTTTGAATGTAATTTACTATCTCAAAACTATTTGTACATAAAAATTTATATGATTTAAAAATCTCTAGCCTATGCATCAAGTAGTCAAAAATTAGATAGCCTAAATAAAATTAAATTAGATATATTTTTTAATTATGTGATGCATAGGCTAGAAGTCTTCAAATCATATAATTTTTTGTTTATAAGTAGTTTTGAGCTAGTAAATCACATTCAATAGCTTGGATCATCAATGTAGGATCTTCATTGTCCAATTTTGAACTGACCAAATCTGAGCCCAAATCTGATTGATCTTAACCAAGTCTGCCCCATATATAAATATATAATACATATATATAATATAAATATAAATATATAAATACATATATAATATATAAATATATCTATGTATATATAAATAATAATAATATATATAAATATATGCAGAGGAGCCATGATTTTTATATTTAATAATATATAAATATATAAATATTTATTTATATATAATATATAAATATATTTATATATATAAATAATATATAAATATATAAATACATATGCATATTTATATATAATAATAATAGTATTATTATTATATATAGAGGAGCTACGGGCAGGGCTTGCATACGGAGGAGCTACGAATGGCATCGAGAGAAAGGGGAGGGTTGGGCGATGGATTGTTTGTAATTTTTTTGAGAGATAATTTTGTCCAAAATTTTTATTATAAGATTGCTAAACAAGTGGCAATCGGAATAGCCACCCCCATCCAAGTCAAAGTGGCTTACCTCTTGGAAGGCAATGTAGATTGCCAAGATAATCTGGATTGCCATCCAAAAAGCATATCAAATACAGTAATCTGGTGGGCCTACTTTAAATTATCAATAATTTGGATAGATTGCCAGCTACCAAATGCAATCTAAAAAATATTTGGCTTCTTTCCTTTATAAAGCTCATAAGGGGTTTTCTTTAAAATTGGTATAACTAAAGTTCAATTAAGCACATGGCATATTGTGTTAATAGCTTCTGCCCAAAAAATATTTTGATAAGTTGCTTTCACAAAGCATGGTCAATGCCATCTCTTGTAAAGTTCTATTCTTTTTTTCAACAACTCTATTTTGCTGAGGAGTCCTAGAAGTAGAAAAATTATGATCAATCTCATATTCAGAGCAAAACTTTTAAAAATTATGATTTTTAAATTCAATACTATGATCACTTTTAATTTTCAAAATATTACAGTCCTGTTTAGAAGTTATCTTTTTGAAAAGTTTTAAAAATAATTCAAAAGCTTCATCCTTGTGAGAAAGAAATAAAACCCATATATATCAAGAAAACCATTAATTATAATAAGTTCAAAATGTTTACCACCAAGACTAGTCATCTTGATAGGATTGAATAAATCCATATGAAGAAGTTCTAATGGCCTAATAGTTGAAACAATATTTTTAGTTTTGAATAAAGATTTAATTTACTTTCCTAGTTGACATGCATTATAAATTTTATTCTTTTCAAAATTAATTTTAAGTAATCCTCTACCTAAATCTCTTTTGATTAATCTAGCAATAGAATCCATGCTTACATGTTCTAGTCTACTATGCCAAATCCAACTAGTTTCATTAACTTTAGTATTCATAGCAATTAGAAACTCAATAATATCCTTACTAAGATCATCAAGATCTACCAAGTATATGTTTTCATGTCTTTTTCCTATAAACTTAATTCTATTATCGTTGGAACTAGTTACAATGCAATGAGATAATTTGAATGAAATATTGATCTATCACATAATTAACTGATACTAAGAAGATTATGCATTAAAGCATCTACAAGTAATACATTCTCAATAAAAGTGATAAGAGTAATCTTGATATTATCGAAACTAATTATTTTATCTTTACCATTATCTCCAAAAGTAACAAGTCCACCATCTTTTGCCTTAAGAGAGATAAATTGAGATTTCTCTTCTATCATATATCTTGAACATCTGTTGTCAAGATATCTTTTCCTTATTGATTCATGGGATAACATGCACACCTGCAAAAATATTTTTAAGTCTGTTTAGGTACTCAAATTAATTTGGATCCTTTGGGGTTAGCTTGGATGGTTCTTTTGGAACCCATATTTGTTTAATCTTTACATTTCTTGATTTAATATTCTTAGTGTTATTTAGATTATAATTTATAGCTTTATGACCAGATTTATTGCATTTAAAACAAGAAATTAAATGATTTTTAGGTGTTGGTTTTGCAAAAGTATTTTTCAGAAATCTTTGCTTGTTTAAAGTGTTAAATCCTAATCTAGCTTTATCAAATATCATTTTTCTATTTTTCTAAAAGCATATGGAGATTTTGAGAACTTAAAGTAAATCTATCTATAATTGGCTTTAATTTATCAACTTCTTTTTGTAAAGCATTGTTCTTTTCAATTAAATTAGTTTGATCTTTTTAGGAGCTTTTCTTTTTCTTTCTAAAACTCTTCTTTATCATTAGTTAAAGATTGATTGAGTTTTCTAAGTTCCTTATTTTTAAGATTTATCTTTTTTAAATTAATAAGTAATTTATTAAAAGCATCATATAATTCTTCTAAACTTAAATCATTATGAATATCTTCAAAAGCCATCAGGAAGAGATTGGCTTTTTCTTCCTTTGTTTCTTTCTCTTCCTTAAAGCTAGAGTCTTCATCATTACTCCGTGTAGCCATCATTGCTTTCTTTCTAAATTTTCTTGAGCTTTTCTTAAATAGAGGACAATCAGATCTGAAATGACCAGGCTTCTTACACTCATAACATATGGTTGATTGTTCATTCTCTTTTTCTTTCACTTTTTCTCTTTCCTTGCTTCCTTCCCCTCTTGTATATCCTTTCTTCTTGGGGAATAATTTCTTTCACCTCTTGAAACTTTATGTAATCATTACCATTTCATTTTCAATTTCTAAATCTTTAGATGTATTCTATCTCTTCCATGACAGATGATTTCAATGCAATAGTTCTCCTCTTCTTCACTTCAACTTCTGCATTCTAATTCATGCTCAGCTTATGAGTCATGAGTGAGCCTATGAGCTCTTGTAACGCCAATTTATTGAGGTCTTTTGCCTCCTAAATTGCAGTTACATTAGCTTCCCAATTCTTTAGTAATGATCTGAGAATTTTGTGTACCAATTCACTATTAGTATAATCTTTATCAAGACTTTTCAACCCATTTATAATATCAGTGAATCTAGTGAACCTATTGATGATACTTTCACTAGGTTCCATCTTAAATAGTTTATACTTATGTACATGCATATTTATCTTAGATTCTTTAACTTGATTAATTATCTCATCGATAAGTTCAAGTCGATCCTAGAATTTCTTAGTAGAAGAACAAATAGAAATATGATTAAATTCATTTGCATCTAAAGAATAATATAAAATATTTATAGCTTTTGCATTTAATTATGCCAATCTTTTATCCTGTTCGTCCCAATCCTTTTTAGGCTTGAGAATAAATTCACCATCAATTAAAATAGTAGGTGTGTGAGGACCTTTGACTATGACATTTTGCATAACATAATCTTGTGCCTGAACAAATATTTTCATACGTGCTTTCTAGTGAATATAGTTTGTGCCATTAAAAAATGGGAGTCTATTGGTTGATTAACCTTCAACCAAGGATGTACTAATAGGAGCTGCCATTAATCTTTTACTCTTGATTGTTAGACCAATTGGGCTGAGTACCTACTCGGATATCGCTTATTTTTCAAAAGCAGCAACCTAAAAGGATGGGTTAATTAGATTTTATAAAATTTAAAACTTGAATTAGAAATAATTTGTGTAACCAAAATAATTTCAGAATGTGTAAGTGATGTGATAGCAGGAATTATAATAAAGCAGCGGAAATAAAAAGAGAAGAGATCAAATATAACCATAAACATAATGATTTTATGATAGTTCGATGCTAAACTCAGTACCTACATCTACTCCCCAAGCAAACCTACTTGAGAATTCTAACTATAACCTCTTCAAAATTATAGTCCAATTATTTTTATAGGTTCATAATCTAATCTAGTTGGTTTTCATTAGTTTTCCAACCAAAACCTTACAATCGATTATTTTTGATCTTCCTAGCTCATAATCAATCTTAATTTATTTTTTTGGGGAAACCAATCAAAACTAAAACAACATCCAATTTCTAAGGCTTGGACCAACCCCAAGTTTCCAAACCCAATAAACTTATTACAAATAAATAGTAAAAGGGTACACAAATAGAGTTAAGAACAAAAGAAACTCTTTATGAAACTGAAGAAGTCGAGGTAGTTAAGAATTCAATGCTTAGACTTCTTCCTTGAATGCTTAAGAGGTTGAGGTAGCCTTTAATACTTCTTCATAATGGTAGCTGGCTGATATTCAATCACTCTTCCTCTCTTTCTTACTAATTTTAATATAGGAAGGACCAGAATTAAAACACTCTTAATTTCCTTCTTCTCTTTATGGCTCCTTACACTATCCTCTTGAATATTTTCTCAATGAGCTCCTTTTCTTTCAAAAGTTGGATAAGTTAGCTCCCTCCATCAAATTCTCATATTTATTGGCTAAAAAATACCTTCATTTAATGCTCTAGCCATTCGAAACAAGAATATAGCTGTTTGGAATGATTTGGCCATAAAACTAGATTTTTGAAAAACTAGCTGTTATTCTGTCAACATTCTCTGAGTCGGCTCATCCAGATATTGAGTCAGCTCACCATAGCATTGAGTCAGCTAAATGAAACTCTATGTCAACTCTATAGCAAATGCTAGAAATCTAGCATTATGTCTTTCTCTTCTCGCCAAAGACTGAGTTGGCTCAGATCCTATCTTGGTCGACTCACTTGACTACTGAGTCAGATCATTGACTTATTAGGTCAACTTAAAAGATTTATTGATTTATACTACTTTCTATGTTCATCTTCTTCTGAGATTGAGTCAACTCTCCTATTCACTGAGTCGAGTAAGCTCCAGAAGGGGTCAACTAAGTTGATCATTGGATCGGCTAAGATGATTGTTCTATATTTTGAAGATATCTATCTTTCCTCTCTTCTGATACTGGATTAGCTTAGCTTCAAACTGGGTCGGCTCAAATGTGTGCCAAGCATGCCATAGGAAGTTTTAGATAGTATTTCTAGATTTTGATATGGCCTTGAGTTTTCTTGAGGACATTGCCTTTGAGTTTCATTGAGGATATAGCCTTTTAAGATTAAGCAATTTGAAAAAGCATACAACCATTCTCAAGTATTTCATTAGTAAACATAATTTGTAATTAAATATTTTTTGACATCATCAAAATTAATTCTAGGACTAACACATGACCTATTCGGAAGCAATTAGGAGTGGTGACCCCGATAGGTTGTAAATAGGTCTTCAAGAGGAAGATTGGAGCTGATGGCTAAGTAGAAACATACAAGGCTAGGCTAGTAGCAAAAAGTTTCAAACAAAAGCAAGGTATTGATTATGAAGAAACCTTTTCACTAGTAGCTATGCTCAAATCTATTCGGATTTTGCTTACTATAGTTACATATCATAACTATGAGATCTAGCAAATGAATGTGAAGATTGCTTTCCTTAGCAAAAATCTTGAGGAAGAAATTTACATGACTCAACCAGATAGATTTGTCTCTAGTGGGAGGACAAATCAAGTATGCAAGCTAAAAAAATCCACTTTTAGATTAAAACAAGCATCGAGAAGTTGGAACATCTATTTTGATGAGATAGTCAACTCATTTGACTTCATCAAAAATATGGATGAACCATGTGTGTACAAGAAGATAAGTGGGAGTGCCATTATTTTCTTAGTTTTATATGTAGATGACATACTACTCATTAGGAATGATATCCTAATGTTGCAATCGGACAAGACTTGGCTATTATAAATATTTTTTATGAAAGACTTAGGTAAAGCATCCTACATACTTAGTATAAAGATATAGAGATCGATCTAAGAGGATGCTAGGCATGTCCTAGTCTTGGTACATAGATTTTGTGTTGAAAAAGTTCAACATAGATGGGCATAAGAGAGGTTACTTATCCATGAGTGGCATACATCTCTATAATAAGATGTCTCTTAAGACATCTGAAGAGAGAAGGAGAATGAGCATAATTTCTTATACTTCAGCTGTGGGATCAATTATGTAAGCTATGCTATGTACCGAGCCTGATGTTGCTTATGATGTGAGCATAATAACTAGATTTTAGATGGATCTAGGAGAGGATCATTGAAAAGTTATGAAAAATATTCTCAAGTACTTAGGAAGGACTAGAGATATTTTTTTAATATATGGTAGATTGAATTTAAAACTAGAAGGATATACAGATCTTAGTTTTCAATCTGATCCTGATGATAACAAATCCATCTTAGGATATATATTTACTGTATATGCAGGAGCAGTGAGTTGGAAGAGTTCCAAAGAGCAGACTGCAGCTGACTTATTATTGAGGCAAAATACATTGCTGCAAGTGAAGCTATTAAGAAAGCCATTTGAATGAAGATGTTCACCACAAAGTTGGGTGTGGTTTTAGAGATTGAATACCCCATGCCACTTTATTATGATAACATCGGGGCTATTACTCAAGCAAAGAAATCAATGTCTCATCAAAAATCCAAGCACATCCTAAGGCACTTCCACCTCATCCATGAAATTATCAAAAGATAAGATGTGAGCATAGAGCTAGTTAACAATAAGAATGACATAGCAAATCTGTTCACTAAGGCCTTGTTATAGTAGTAATTTGACCCCCATCTTGATAGAATGGGCATGAGATATAGGGGTGATTGGCTTTAGTATAAGTGGAAGATTAAAAGAATAGTGCTCTGCAAGCTAATCGCATAAATGATGTGATGGAATTTTTCTATTGTATCTTCCTACTTATGTACTTGATATTGATTACTTATTAATAATATAAGGCATTATATTTCATTATATGCTGTATCTTACTATCTTATTTATGACTTAATTAAGATTACGATAAACCCCATAAATTAGGACATGATTTTAGGGTCATGATGAGATCATACTAGTGAGACCTAAAAACTTAGTAGCCCTAATCTAAAATATTTCTACTCATAGAATCATTGAGTCGGAGATCAATGATATCAGTAAGACTGGTACATTCTTTGTATGCTCAAAAAGAGAGTGATTGATCTCATAATCACTTGTATGGAGATACTAATATAAGGATGTGGATGCTCACTGTAGAAAAGTTTACTGAACTGACCCATAGGGAGAACATCTAATGGAGCCTTACAAGCATGTTAATAGATGATTCTTTGGTGGGATAGTGCAAGTGATCCTTAGACCTGAGATCACCATGGTACCTTATGTATATGGATCTATGTCTTGGTCTATATCCTAGCATGACTCTCTAAGATATATGTGGGATGTTCTGAGCATAATGAAGTATGCATGGAGGTTGTGAGTGGTCAACAGGGATTGGTCACTTCTTGTAAGAGGAGAGAACATACTATATGATCTCATAGGATGATGACTCAAAAAGTCTTTGGCCAAAGTAGGATAAAAATTAGAAAGAGTTTCTAATATTTCATCAAACGAGCCATCATCATTAGATCGAGGTATATATGGATAAGTATTTGGGCTTGATATGATTCCATGCCCATAGCTTATCTCCGACGATCAAGTCAAAAACTTTACCAATAAGAATGGAGTACATAGGAGTTAGAGAGTGTAAAGAGCACTTAGAGGAGAAAATATATATGAAGAATCTAATTTATAGATGGAGTCCATAACTGATTGATGGAGACTACCGTAACTGAATGTTAGTAGGTCATTCAGCCTGTTTAGATTTTGTTATGGAGAGTGGGCTGACGGTTGTTGCCACCTATTGGTGGTTAGCTATTATCTATTAAAGTCTAGACAAAAGTTGGATACTTTCGAGCTTAACTGTAAGTCATTTGATCTGAGATTAAACTATCGGAGCCTAGGATTGGATGAACTGAACTTGAAGATTATTCTTTGGACCAAGGATGATAAGCTTGTAGATCAGATTTCTGATTTGGACTAAAATAGGATCACTTCAACTATTCTTATAAGTTTGACTATCTTCAAGGTCAGTTCTTGATGGAGGTTGGTATTTTGGTCTGAAGTTATATTGTAGAAGTTGAGATCGAAAGGAACAAACTGGAGGGCTAGCCTAAGGGTCAGCTATTTGAATTGGATTTATAATTAGAGCATTGAGTTCGGACAAACTTCAGAGCCAAACTAGCACTGTCACTTAATTAAAACTGAAACAAGGTTATTATCATTGAGTTAATGGAGTTTGGCCATATCCAAGGTCGGATCCTATTGAAATCTAGTATTGCAGATTGATCGTCACTTATCCTAAGCTGAAGATCGGAATCAATCAAGTACTGATCCTTCCTAGTAGCTAAAGTTCATTTGACTAGAAGTCAGGTCATGGCAAGATCTACTACTATGACTACATTGCTATCAAGCTTGAATCAAAGGTCGGAATTGATTGAATTTGGGGGGGCAAATCCTTTGGTGTTGAACTGATCTTGAAAATGATTTAATCGCACCTCAGACAAGATTGTATCTTGAGCCCAAATAACATCTTCTGAAGATCGATAAGGTCCGATCCACTTAGATTTCGATGAAAAATATTTTTTTTCAACACTTGTCCTCCTACTCTTGAGTTCAAAGATTGAACAAAAGGAGTACTCAAGCTTACTGCTGCTGAAGTCTAGCTCTGTTCTTCCACTTGTAAGGTGAGATATTTTCTATAGAAATCAAATCAGGACAAAAATCTCATCATAATGAAAGGACTTGAAAAGATTTTGAATTTCAAAATGTCTTTTGGATGAAAAGCTCCATGTCTGGCGCAATTAATACGTTGTTTAACACCTATAGTAGCCATAAAAGTTTGGACACGTGGCAAGCAGGGATAGGATGATGATGATGCGGCATCATGGTAGTTCAGTGCACTTCCGGCTATTTAAGTTCTCTCTTTCTCCTTCTTCCTCGCTCAGATATCTTTCTTCTTTGATTTTTCCTCCACCATTGCCTTCTCCGACTTCGACCGCCCTAGCCTTTCATGCTTCCTACCGACTCAGTCATCCTTTCTCTGTCCACATTTTGCAACCTCAACTTCTTCCTCAAGCCTTTTGCATCTTTAGGCTAGTGTTCTAACTTTTCTTTTTGGTTTTAACATCTTCTATCTATTTTTAGGGGTTTCTTAGGATCCAACTATTCTTCCCCTGATTTCCAAGATTTTTTCTTCATTTTCCTATGATTTTCAATTGATTTTGTTTGATTTTCTTTGATTTGAAATGGCTTTCTATGATTCTAAATACTCTTGGTCTTCTTCTTCTAAAAATTCTTTCAAACCAAACCCTCAAAATCTAGATCCGAAGTCGTCCCGAACCTAGAGATGTGATCCATCCGACCTTCATACCTAGGACCGTTACTTCCACTCTTACATCCGAACTTGATATGCAGTTTCCTTTGAATATGAACTTGAGCTACCGGGATCGAACAGCAAAATCTGTGCTCCTCCTCTAGGTTAGCTTGGTTTATACACGGAGGCTCTATGAGTCAGACTTATGTTGACCCCATGATTGATTTTGATGATTGCTAAATCTTGAGTATATTACGTATCTAATTATGTGTCTCAAGAATGTGTGTAGGATTTTTCAAGTATCCAAAATAAAGAATTTATCTCAAGAATAAATTCTCTCAAGATGCCATGCCAAAATGCTTAAAAGAATAAATTCACACATATTTGGATGGCTTGGTATGATAAAAGTATGATTGAAAGAAGAGAAATTAAATTTGAAGGAAGCAATTATGTTTAGAAGTGTTTAGGGCCAAGAAATTCAAGTTTGGAAGGTCAAATATTGAAGAAAAATAATGCCAAAAATTTTGGAGATCTCTCCAAAAAATTTGGAGACCTCTCCTGAAATTTTGAAGACTTCTCCTGAAAATTTAGAGGCTTCTTCAAGCTATTTAGCACACCTACACATTACCCAGGCACAGGCTCGAGACCTCTCCAAAACTGGACAAGATCTCTCCATTTCAAAAAACAAAAACCTTATTTCTATATTCTGAGATTGAGAGTTCTCAAAAATTCTTGAGAGCTCTCACTATGAAATTGAGATCTCTCGAAAATTCTCGAGAGCTCTCGTTGTGCAACCGAGAGCTCTCCATTTGCGGACAGCCTTCAATGGATAGTTCTGCAACGGCTACATCTCAACCCCAATAGCTATTTTAGAGCTTCCAATAGCTAGAATTCTCTCTCTAACCATCTCCAAAGGTATTTAAAGATGGAGAATCAATTAAAAAAAAAGATTAAGGGATTTAAAGAGAGAATCTTTCAATTTTAGTAAGGAACATTGAAAATCCAAAGAAAAGGAAAAAGAGGAGAAAGTATGCATAGTTTTCAACGAGCGTTCAAAGCAATCTTCTCCAACATCTTCCTCATCCTCTCAAGTGCAAATTGAAGAAAAGCCAAGCGTCAATCAAGCAAATCATCGGCTTCTTCCTTAAGATTTGAAGAGCTTAAATTCTATTCTTTATATTGTGCTGAAATTTTTACTTATAATTTAGATTTATTTGCAAGTTTCTTTGGAGGAAAGAAACTTAAGGATTAGGCCCGTCCAAGTCTAGAATTGGACTTGCTAGATTTTAATTGGTGAGCCCAAAAAATCAACTAGTTTATAGTAATCCCAAAAAACTATTGATGCAAGGTTTCGATTGGTGCTCCTATGAAAATCAACTAGGTTTGTTTGTGAATCTGGGAAAACAAACACATTGTAATTAAGGATGGATTATAGTAAAAATTTTAAGAAAAGCTTGGAGAGTGGACGTAGGAGTAGATTGCTCTGAACCACTATAAAATCTTGTGTATTTGTGTTGTGCTTTTGATTCCTTCTTTACATTGCCTTTATTTTTTATTTACATTGTTTAGATTCTTGATTTGCATTCACTATCTTAAATCCACTACTGCTCATATCATACACATCTTCACCATATCACTTAGGTTAAAATCAAAGCACATACTTGTTTAGAAAGTAAATTGGCTAAAATTTTATAAGAACCCAATTCACACCCCCCCCCCCTCTTGGGTTGCTACCTCTGGGCAACAACTTAGATTACCATTTTCTTCTTTCATCATTAAACTCTTTTGCTTTTTTGACATGTCTTTATCCTCTATGGTTCCGAACTCCTTCTATTTCATTGTTGGATTCTTGATAGTTTTTTAGTCGAGGTCCAACCAATCATTTTCTTATTTTGAACTTTCTTCATCCTTAAACATCACCCCATTACCAAGGACTGGTGGTATGTATCTTCTTAGTTCGGCAAGAAGAGGTTGATTAAGGGCGCTCCTTCCTCTATTCATAGTTGGAAGAAGAGGTTCTTTTTCGTTGCTAACTTGTTGATTGAGTGGAGAATTCCAAATTAAGGTCAGGTAAAAGAGTATGTTCTTAAGGCTTCAGGGTTGGAAAGAAGAGATCTTGACTCTATCAAAATTTTAAGGAACTATAAATTTCTCCACTAACCTAATTACTATCTAATTTGATCTTTTTCAACCTCGACTTAAGTCCTACTAACCCAGAAGGTACTAGCTTATACTTTTTTTTATTTTCTTATCTTTGTTTAACCACTGTTTGTTTATGTTTGCAGAATTGACTCCCAAGGAACTTAAGTTGTTGCAAAAGGAGCATCGAATGAAGAAAAGAAAGGATGACAACTTGGGAGAGATATCCAAGCAGGCTAAGATCTCCAGGTTGAGTTCAGCTACTCCCACTCTTGCAACCTCTGTTCCAAAGGTCGAAGTGACTTTATCGACCCAAAGCTCACCGATCGAGACCACCATCCCACTGCCTCTTGCTTAAAAAAAAGAAGGGATAAAAGAAGAAGATGGCCATTCCCAAGAAACTTTGATCACAGAAGGACGTTGCGGAGTCAAACAGTGATAATATTGATTAGGAGAAGGCTACCCTTGACAGTTGGAGGATGGTTCGAGCTCTTACGAAAAAATGTATGCTATAAACTGAGGTTGATAAAATCTATCATATGACCCTCCAAGATCAAAAGAAAGGGGCACTTGCAACTTTCTTTGAGGTAATCTTTTTTTTTACTTTTTAAATTTTAATTATTTTTCAATAGCAAGACTAACTTCATCATTTACAAATGCATCACTACCTAACTATTGGCATTGAGTCGGCCAACAACAATAGGACCGAGGCTTCCAGAGCTCTAAAGAAAGTTGAAATGGCCAAAGCCGAGGCCCATGAATGCAAAGCTAAAGTCGAGCATCTTAAGGAGATCTCAAAAAAGCAGAAAAGGCTTTAGCTAAGATAAAGAGTGCCCTGGAGGCTGAATTGGATTCAAAGGTCGAAAAGAGGAAGGAAACAGAGTCTAAGGTTGTTGAGATCATAAAGGAGAATGAGAAAAAGTAATGGAGGCTAGGCAACTGGCTATAGAGCAATTCAAGGCCTTCAAAGAGTTCACCACAATCAAAGTCCAGTTTGCTAGGGAAGCTTACAATGCTAGTTTTGGTACTTGCCAGCGAAAGGTTGCAGAGCAACATCCCGAATTGGATCTCAGCTTTCTAGAGGATGAACCAAAAGATCTCTCTAACGATGAATTAGACCTTCCCACAACTGAAGTCAATCTACACATTGTCGACTCGCCTGCTGATATTCAGGAGCCTGCTGAGGTGCCTACATCCACTGAGATGGAACCAAGCTCCTCCACTGTCCCCCAACCTGAGGTCGGGGATTGCCCTTGATTGTACTTTTTCTTTCTTTCCTTTTTTTACATGTACTTAAATCTTTTTAAGCAATGAAATTCAACTTTCTCATATCTTGTCTTGTGTGCTATGATATATTTTTGTGAAGCAGAATGTTGTTTGTAAATATTGTCACCGAGCTCAATCATGGCTACAGCTGTTCCCTTGCCTCAAGGCATTCCTCTTAAATCTTGAATAAACCTTTGAAGAAAAAAGTTCACCAGGCTAATAAAAAGTTGGCAAAGGTAGAGAAGTAGCTTCAAAGTGCTGATCTACAAAACAAGCTTATAGAGAATACACCTCCAAGAAATATCAAATGTCTGAAGAACTTCAATGAGTATCCAAACTAGTTAGCCAAAGGTCTTGGTCCTTGACTGCCAAGATTGGTTCCCTTAAAGCCAAACTCAGAAATGCCCAAAAGAAGATCCAACATTTGGAGAAAGGCACACACTAGTCCTAGAAACAAGAAGAGTATGGCTGCGATTGGTCCAAAAAACTTTCTAACTTTCAGAATCAATTACGTATGGCAGAAGAGAAATATGATGAGTATAGGCTAGGCTGGAGCAAGAGAATTTTCAATCTCCAATGCCAACTTTGAACGGCTAATGAAGAAATAGCTCAGCTTAAAGAACAACTCGTGAATAATGTTCGAGTTGATCCAAGAAGAGATTCATATGAGCTTATTTTAACTAGAAATAGCCTCATAAACCTTTCCGAAACTTATGACAAAAATAAATCCGAGCTTCTTCAACTCAAAATATAGATGAAATATCAAGAGAATGTTGTCAAAGATGCTAAGACTGGGTTTGCTGTACCTTAAAAAAGACTAAGAGAGTCTGAGGCCATAAGAGCTTGGAACTTGTTTAAGGAATGTTTAGCAGCAAAGGAGAAGTATGAAAGTCAAATAAGGGATCTGAAGAACTCCTTGATGATGGCTAGGGCTGGTATCTAGAAACTCACATAGAATTTTATTTTCCTTTTTTTTTCTTTTATAATCAATCTTAACGATCTTTGTAATAGCTTTATTCAATAGAATGATCTTTTTAACTCATGGTGTCATCTCTTTTTATCATGTCATGATTCTTTTTAAAACTGACTTTATTTTGAAATGATGACCTTCATTGGATATTACTTGAATCTATCCCCTTGTTTACAAACAAGGGTCTTCTATCCTCATTTAGAAACAAGTTTAACCCCCTATTTAAGGATCGGAGGCCTTCATCCTCGTTAGGATGCGGTTAATTGCTTATTTAGAAATTGGAGGCCTTCACCCTCGTTAGGATGAGGTTAATCTTCTATTTAAGAATTGGAGGCCTTCACTCTGGTTAGGATGAGGTTAACCTCCTATTTAAGAACTAGAGGCCTTCATATCCCTCATAAGGATCTTTCAACCTTGTTTAAGAATGAGTTTAACCTCCTGTTTAAGAACCGAAGGCCTTCACCCTCGTTAGAATGAGGATAACCTTATGTTTAAGAATTGAAGGCCTTTATATCCCTCGTAAGGATCTTCTAACCTCATTTAAGAACAACTTTAACCTCCTATTTAAGAACCGAAGGCCTTCAACTTCATTTAAAAATAAAGTTTGGCTTGACTATTTCTTACGATAGCTTAATTGCACAAAAGATAGGAGTGTTAAAATAAAAAATCTTTTATTAAAATGGGGCTATTGATAGTATATTCATAAATTTTTAGAATTTTATGGTCGGGATAGTGTAGTTCCTTCAAGCTCCTTTATGCGATAAGTTTCTAGTCGAATGACTTCTTCGACTTCATAAGGATCTTTCCAATTCGAGACATGTTTACCTTGATTCTATGGTTAAAAAATTTCTGCTCGACGTCACACCAAGTCTCCGACTCTGAAAGTTTTACTTTTGATCCTAGAGTTGTAATATCGAGCTACCTTCTATCTGTAGGCTGCCATCCAAACTTGAGCTCTTTCTTATTTTTTCTTCAATAAATTAAGATTTGCTCTAAGATCCTATGAATTATTTTGCTCATTGAAGTTTTCAACTTATGCCGAAGGGAGTCCAAGTTCAATTGGGATAATAGCTTCAGTTTTAAATGCTAGAGTGAATGAAGTTTCTCCTATAGGCAACCTTTGGATGGTTCTATAAGTCCAAAGTACATGGTAAAACTTGTTTGCCCATGTTCCTTTTGCTTGTTCAAGTCTAGCTTTTTTTCCTTATAGCAATGTTCGATTGGTTACTTTGGCTTCGCCATTTGCCTGGGGATGAGCCATAGATGTCAAATGATGAGAAATATTTAAATCATCATAAAATTTGATGAATTTTATTTCTATGAATTGACATTCATTATCAGTGATCAACGTCCAAGGTAGACCAAATCTGCATATAATAGACTTCCAGACAAAATCTTTTACCTTTGCTTTAGTGATTTTTATTGGGAATGTGTTCCAAAGTCAATCATCAGCTTGTTGATGGTTGAGCTATACTTTTGTAATTATATATAAATTATGAATTAATAAAAATTATTTTGATATTTTTTATCATAAATTATTTTTATCTTCTAATGAACTTCTATGTTGTGATGAAGTTCTTAGAACTATCTAGATTCGATAGAGGATTTATCGTTTAGTCCTTAAAATAGTTCACGATCAAATGATACATTATTACTTAGGATGACAATATTTATCGAGTATAGATCATTGTATGCCATATAGGTTGGTTATCTTCATAACCAAGGAGTGTTGAGACACTAGTATGGCATGCGAATGAGATGTATAGGTACATCTACACAAAACATAACTAACTTCAGAGCTTTTCTCCTATCAAGATTAGCTCCGACAGAATATGGGTATAAGTGTCCCTCCGATCTGAGATCACCATGATGACTTCAAGCAACTCATTATACTTTGGTGTCGGACTACGTAAATTTTTAATTTAGTGATGGAAGGATTTTGGGCATAGTCAAGTACTTGAGGAGTCGGTGCGTGTATCAAGATGGGATTGACCACTCCTGATTTTAGGAGCTGTGTTCAATTGTGTTTCAATTTAGCAAAGCCTTGGTTAGGATAGTTTTAGTGAGGAGTCATGGGACTAATTGCTTTGAAATACGACATGAATATATTTTTTAGAGTTGACAGTCTAATCCTGAGTCATCTATTACACAGAGGTCATAGGGATGAATTATATGATAACCATATTCGCGTAGGTTCTAATTATTGCGATTGCGACTATTCGATCTATCTGAACGTCGGGTATCATTACTAGATGATTACTTTGATTAGTACAGAAAGTGGTTCTTGTGCTACCGGCTTAAGTTTGAACCTGCGGAGTCACACACGCTAGAGATTTCTACTTGATCTATTGGCTATGGTCAAGAGTCCCACTAGATTGGGACTCTTCGACCAAATATCCTATAGCATTAGGACACTGAGTCCTACTTGTCTAGAACTTTTTGATCAAAAGTATGGACTCTATGATCATAAGTTTCATTCATTTTGAACACCAGGGTCAAGAGTCCCACTGGACTGGGACTCTTCGATTAGAATTTCATATCGATGAACTCTATTGCCCAGTGACCTACCAGATTTGGACTATAATTTTATGAGAGATTTTATCAGTAATTTGATCACTAATTAACTCAATTTGATTGAGTAATTATTTTTTAGTTCAAGTCTAATTGAATTAGGTTCAGTTGGATTTGACCCGATTAGGTCAGGAGTTGACCTAATCATCGAGGAGTTTTGAACCCTGATTTGATCAGATATTAGACTTAATCAAATTTTGATTTTATTAGGATCTAATTGAGTCTAATTTGACCTAAATATATTTTTGATTAATTTAGTCTAATTGGATCTAACCAATTTTGATTGGGTTGGTTCAGTTGGTTGAAGTTTAGAATTCAAAGACTAGTTTGACTAGTCTTCCCATGCGCCACATTTAAACCCCATGCCCCATTTAAATTCTGAATTAATTCTCTTGTACCTTTTTTTCCACACACATAAGAAGCTTTGGCTGATCTTTCCACGTCCTCAAGGGATAAGTTATGGTTAGTTGCCATTCAAATTCAAAAAGAGTTTGAATTTGGATCAACAACAACCATATCTTATCCCTGCGCCACCTAAACTTTTGTGCACCTATTATCTCCACGTGAAAGGGGTTTCTTATGAATTTTTTCTTGGTTTAGAGGAAGTTTGAATTAAAAAGAGTTTTGAATTCAAACTAGTTTTTGGTTCCCCACACACATAGAAGTTGTTCTTTGCGTAAATATTAAAAAGGGAGGTTTTTGGGATGTGAGCCAACACCCATTTCTGAAGAGAGGACTTTCATGAGATTCATTTGGTGCATGAGAAGAGGCTTCAATCTTCTCTGAGAGAGAGAAAACCAAGAGAGAAGGGGTGCAAGGTTTTTAGAGTGAGTGCAGTCCTAAGTATTCGACCTAGATTTTGAGAAGCCATTGCATGAGCAATGAGCATCGTAAGCCCATAAAATTTTAGAGAGAACCTCCTCTGCCTCTCTACTATGTCTACCAACAACTCAGAGCATCTGTGAAGCCCGTAGATGAAGATCGAAGCTGTTCGATCAAAACTGCCCCTGAAAGATTTCGGTGTCGAGCTAGCACTCGCGAAGAGTTAATTAGGATCAGAAGCCTCGTGTGGATGATCCATGGAGGCTGGATATTTGTATGGCTGCATTGTGACTAGTAGACCTCATTAACAATGATCAGATCATGGTGGTCAACTATCCATAAAAAAGATATTATGTTTTGAATACGTAGATGTAGTAAATAGTTTGCTGCATAGTTTTATTTTTCATATCTATATAAATGCATGCATATTATGTTTAAATTCTTTATGTAAAATTAATATTTTAATTTAATTAATAGATAATTAATTAGATTAATTATTTTTTACTATATCTTTACTATTTTAAAAAAAATTTTGAAAGTAGCACTGCAAATTCTGCACTATTTTCCTTTAAATGGTATCAGAGCGAAGATTCACTAAACATGATATACTTGCATGTTTAGATTGATAACTTAGATTTGATTTAAATATTAATCTAATAATCTAATTAATTAGATCTAAAAATTATGATCACATGGACGGTAGGGTTTACCCCCTACAGTGTAGGTTGTCCTGGTATGTGCTGATCTAGATCATTAAATTATAAAATTTAGATTTGATCTAATAATTTTTATGATTTAATTATATGATTTTGATCTAATTTTAATCATGAATAAGAGTTTAGATTAGATCTAATTTGATTCATGATTTTTATATATTATACATAGTTTCAAATTAAACCCTATAACTAGTGTTATTTGTGAATTGAGCCAATTCAATTTTAAAGTGAGTCGACTCAATTGGTGAACAATGCCAAGTTGTAAAGAATTTTTTAAAATTTAAAAAATATTTTTAAAATGCCAAATCCTAACCCTCAGCCCATAAACTTAATTAAAATTTAGTGAAATGATTTAGTGTCTCGAATTGTGAATTAAGACCCTAAGTCAATAATCATAAACTTGTGGGTTATTGGGTTAGATGAATTAGGTCCATAAATTGGCTAGACCTAAGGCTAGTTAAAGAATGGACTAATTTACAGTAGTTGATCAAATCTAATTAAATATTAATTTAGATTAGATCAAGGACTCTATAGACTCAATTACAAAAGTTGTAGTTGGTGAAGTCCATGCTTTTAATGAGGACCAAGTAGATTTGATTCATGGCTATGCAGGTGAATCCAAAATTACTAGGTTGGTCAAATTAAAACTAATAAATCGGATGGTATCTAAGGTAAGTTTGGCACTTTGACCAATGATTTTTAATTGAAAGCTACTTGCACTGATTCGATCTTTGATGAGTTAATGGCATATCCCTTCCACTGATCTCACTTACCTGGCCATTCTGGTGAATTAGATTTTGATTAGATCACTTGGTGATTTGGGTTCATCCATGTCAATTAGGTAAATTAGTCTGATTGATTTAGCTACTCCTAATGCCAGCCTAGAATAGATTCTTTTTTATCTGACTTTGTAATGTTAGTGGAAGAATCAAAATTGGCTTGTGGAATTTCTCCATCTTCTTAAAATATATTAATTAAATTTTTTAAAATTATTAAATTCTTAAAAATAAAATAGTTATATAGATAACTAAATCATAGCCTCCCATTAAGTTGAGTGATAATGGGTTCATTAGTATAATGATCATTGGAAGCCCAAAGGCCTGGTGATTATTGACTAATGAAATCATCATTCATAAAGTGATGATTTGAATAAGTCTTTCTGATGGTGGTTAGGTTGGCCAATTAAAGTCGGGCCTGATCATTTATTGGTTAGATAATACCAAATATGATCATATTAATAGTTGGACCTAACTGGATCTTTTTAGTGGAGGCTAAAGCCTACTAATTAGGTCTCCAGGGCAAAATCAATATTACTAGAAGTTGTTTAGAGAAATAATTGATTTTGAATCTACCCATAGATGCACATGGATTGACCAACAAATGTTGGGCTCATGTGTAGCCCATGTGGATTCTAGTACCTACTAAAGAATTAAAGTAATTTCTCGAATTGGAGGTAGAGGCTATCAATTTGTATGAAATAGTAGGAGGACTTTTAGACTAAAGTCCAAGTCTTTAGGATAATTAATTTATATACTGATTAGATTTGTTTTTCTTTTTTGTGCAGAAATGGCCACTAACCTATTGCTCCGATCATTGTTAGATAATGATAAATTAATGGGACCCAACTTCGATAGCTCGTATCGTAAGTTGAAAATCATCTTGGAGCATAAGTGAATCCTTTATATAGTAACACTTGAGGAGCCAGCTCTAAGTGTTAGAGTAGCGGCATAAGACACTTACGAGAAGTGGCTTAACAATCGCACCACTATTTGGTGCATAATGCTAGCGGCAATGAATGATGAGTTTAGCCGTAGGTTTGAAAATGCCTAGCTACAGAAGATGCTTCAAATGTTGAATAACTCCTTTGACATGCCTAACGATGCTAAAAGGCACAAAATAAGTTATGCCATTTTCAACACTCGGATGAGGAACGGGGCCTCAATCATCGATTATGTATTGTACATGATCGAGATGATTGAGTGCCTTAGCAAACTGGATTTTTTCCTACATGAGTAGCTTAGTAAGAATGCGATTCTTAATTCCTTGCCCAAGTTCTTCCTCCCTTTCCTAACTCATTTTAGAATGACAAAGCGTGTAGTCAACTACCATGGCTTATTCGGGTTGCTGCAGAACTTTAAGAAGGATCACCAACTCCACAAGGAGATGGGGAATGTAGTGGAAGGGTCTTCTTCTGATCGTCGATCCTTTAAAAAAGGAAAGAAGAACAAGCAGGTGCAGTCAAATGTCGGGATGACTGCACAGGATCAGACCAAGAAGCATAAGCCCGACTAGAGTCAAGCAGAGTGCTTCTTCTGCAAGAAGCAGGGACACTTGAAGAGGAACTATCCTCTGTATATTGCCTTCCTGGATCCGAATAGGCCGAGGAGGAAGCAAGTTATTGCTGGGCAAGATAATTATATGATAACACCTTATAACTTTTTCTTATTTGATTCTACTACTTGGGTATTAGATACTGAAAGCCCTTATCATATTTATAATTCTATGCAGGGCATGTAGGTCAGTAGGAGATTTGATCAAGGCGAGAGGTTCCTGAACGTTGGAGATGGAAGACAAGTTTCAATTCTAGCTTTAGAAATCATGAACCTTGTAATCAATTCAAATAAAGTTATTCTTAATGAATATCATTTTTATCTAACTTTCTTATTGAATGTCATTTCTGTAGGCCTTTTCGCCATGAATGGTTATGAAATATCAATAAAAGAAAATTTTAGTAATGTCATTTTGAATGATGTTACAATTTTTATTAGATGATTGAATAATGGTATTTATTTATTAACTATGCCTGTTAACATGGTTCAATCCTCCGGTAAACATCCTAGAATTAGTGATGTATAGGAAGTCTACCTTTGAAATTATCGACTGGGTTATTAACAAGAGCAGAATAAATAGGTTAGCTTAAGAAGGAATTATTGAGGTTAGTGATGATTAATCACTTCTGACCTATGAGTCCTATCTTCTTGGTAAGATGACCAAGTCATCTTTTACTGAAAAAGATGAACGAGCCACTAAACTCCTGAGTCTAGTACATTCGAATATATGTGGATCCATGAGCTCAAGTACCAGAGGTGGATACTTCTACTTCATAACCTTCACAAACGACCTATCGAGATATGGGTACATCTATTTAATGAAGCATAAGTTGGAGTCATTTGAAATATTCAAACTATTTCGAAATGAGGTAGAGAAGCAAACTGGAAAGAGTATTAAAACTCTTTGATCTGACTGAGGAGGTGAGTACCTTTTCAATGAGTTTCTGACATATTTAGGAGAGAATGGAATTCTCTCCTAATGGATCCCTCCTGAAATACCACAACATAATGGTGTGTTTGAAAGAAAAAATTAGATGCTATTAGATATGATTCAATCCATGATAGGGTTTGCTGGTCTATCGATCTCCTTATGGGGACATGTACTCGAGTTAGCTTGTTACATTTTAAATAGAGTTTCGAGTAAATCTATTAATAAAACACCATATGAGATATGGACAGTGTTGGGAATATGCACTCTTCCCATATGGATCGGCATGGACGCTGGTGATTAGCCAAGCAATAAAAAAGTACTTCTTACAGATCTCTATGGAAGTACGATCAAATAAATCAAGAAATAGAGAAGAAGAAAAGAAGAGATTTTTGAGAGAAAAGAATTTTTATTCAGCACATTTTAGCACTCTTATAATCTTGACCTATTTTCAGTATATATACTTCACAAAGGGTCAAGCCCAAGCTCATAGAAAAACATCCCAAACCCAAACAACCCACGTACACAAAATAATAACCCGCAAAAACTGAGCTGACCCAATTTTAGGTTGAGCCAACCCAATTATGTACCATGCCAATAGTCTGAAAATGCTGCTCTCTATCTGGATTTTCCTCTAAGACCTAGCCGATTCAGTCCTGGACTGAGCCGACCCAGTTTCCAACTGAGCTGGCTTAGTCTCAGAGTGAGCCGATCCAATTTCTGAACTTTACTATTGAGATCGATTCTTCTTTCGGCTCGCTCCCATCTTTTCATGATCTGTCTTCTCATATTTCTAAGACTTAAGAGTGCCACTTTTGAGCTCATATTCTCCACCTTGGTGCTTTCAAGTCTTTGTGAACTCATCTCTTTTCAACAGACCCATCCATGTTACACATCTTTAAAAGCTGTCTCTGGGGAGTACCTTCATGAGTGCATCAGACTGATTCTCCTTGGTATAGACCTTCATCAGTTTCACTTCACCTTCCTCCACCAGCTCTCTGATCCTATGGTACCTCACGTCTATATGCTTTGTGCGTGCATAATAGACTGGGTTCTATGCCAATAATAGAGCACTCTGACTATCACTGAATAGTGTAACCTTGCTCTGCTCCACCCCCAACTCATCAATCAGCTTCTTAAGCCAAAGGGCTTCCTTTACAGCCTCCGTTATCCCAATGTACTCGACCTCTATGATAGATAAGGTCATGATTGGCTGAAGGGTTGATCTCCAAGACACCGGTCCACCATATACGCAGAAGAGGTATCCAGTAGTAGACCTCCTTATATCAAGATCACCAACATAATTTGCATCAACAAATCCTTTCAAAGGATCTGAACCTTTACACATCTTCACAGATTGTTCTCTAAATCCTCTCGGCTTCCCATGAAACATCAAACCATAATCCTTTGTTCCATGCAGATATCTCAATATCCATTTCAATGCTTTCCAGTATTCCTTCCCAGGGTTAGCCATGTATCTACTAATCATGCTCATAGCATGTGCTATATCAAGTCTACAGCACACCATAGTGTGTACATCATACTGCCTACAGCATTTGCATAAGAAACTCATTCCATGTACTCTCTCTCCTCTTCTGATTGGGGGTACTATAACTTGGAGAGAGATATATGGCTCGATAATGGTATCTCTGTAGGTTTGACTTTCTCCATCCCAAACCTCTCCAGAACCTTCTAGACATACTTTTCTTATGACAAATGGAGCACTCCTTTGCACCTATCTCTACAAATCTCTATTCCAAAAATTTTCTCAGCTGAACCCAAATCTTTCATCTCGAATTCAGATGATAATGCCCTTTTCAACCTTTTCACAGCATCCATGCATCTACATACAATAATAGGTACAAGGCATCCTCCTCATCTACATCCTTGACATAGACATAACAATCATGTTCACATCTGCTGAAACCCAGGCTCAAGACAAAGCTATCAAACCTTCGATACCACTGACGAGGGGATTGTTTCAAGCCATACAAAGACTTTTTGAGTAAACACACCTTTTCTTCCTATCCCATCTCCATGAAACCATCTGACTACTTCATGTAGATTCTTTCTTCTAAAGTCCAATGAAGGAAGGCCGTCTTCACGTCCATTTATTCCAATTCCATGTTATGCTATGCCACCAGTGACAGCAAAACTCGAATAGATGTATGACGCACCATAGGAGAGAAAATTTCTATGTAGTCAATCCCTTCTCTTTGTGAGTATCCTTTTGCTACTAGCCTTGCTTTGAATCTGACTCCACCTTATTCTAAAGGTGCTTCTTTCTATGTGAACATCCACTTTGAGCCAATAGGTCGAGCACCCTCTGAAAGATCCACCAGCTGCCATGTCTGATTCTTCTCAAGTGATTCCATCTCCTCCATCATAGCCTGCATCCATGAATCATGATCCTCACTCTCCATGACCTCTGCATAATTCTTTGGATCTCCATTAGTAGTGATGAGTGCATAGGAGATAACCTCATTAATGCCATATCTGATCGATCTCCTAATAGTACGCTGGGGCTTGTACAAAGCCACTTCCACTGGCACATCTCTGTTTGATGTTTGTGGCTGCTCCTGCACATCTGTCTGAACTGTTGGCTCTCCATGCTGATTTTCAATCTAAGACAATACTTTTCTGCCCAGCTCCACCTCAACAGAAATACTCCTATAAGTGGATGTAATCTATATGCCATCATTCTCTGACTGACCACCGTTGTTCACCTTTGTTTCTCCAGTTTTATCTATCCCAGACCTCCTCAAGATGCTCTTCTCATCAAAGATAACATCCCTGCTGATCACTGACTTCTGTACCTGAGAGTTCCATAGCAGGTACCCCTTGACTCCTTGTGGATATCCTATAAATGTCATCTTTTGAGATTTCAGGTCCAATTTGCTCCTCTCGATTACCTCCATATTTGCATAGGCTGTGCAACCAAAGACTTTCAGGTGGCCAAGCTCCACCTTCTTTCCACTCTAGATCTCTTCTGGGATGCCTCCATTCAACTTATAATGAGGGGATCTGTTCATAAAAAAATAAGAAAAAATTAGAGCATCATCCTAAAAGAACTTTGAGAGTGATGTCTGTAGCCTCAAACTCCGTGCCTTCTCAGTCAGTGTTCGGTTCATCCTCTATGCGACACCATTCTGCTAGAAAGTTATCCTCACTGTGTAATGGCATTTGATGCCATTTTTCTCACAGTACCTCCTGAGCTCCAGACTAGTATACTTCCCTCCATTGTCCAACCTCAGACACTTTACCTATCTCCCTAACTCCTTCTCTACTTCAGCTCTCTAGGCTCTGAACCGATCAAACATCTCTGATTTTTTTCTGATCAAATAAACCCATACCTTCCTTGAGAAATCATTAATGAAAGTAATAAAGTATTTTGCCTCACCTCTAGCTGATACAGAAGCTGATCCTCACACATCCGAGTGTACTAAATTCAGCACTCCCTTGCTGTGCTTAGTACTTCTGGCAAACTTCATCTAATGTTGTTTGCCAAAGATACACGGCTCACAAAGATCTGTGCCCTCCTTCTTCAAGGCTATGATTATATCTCTTCTACTTAGTTCTGTGAGCCCACGATCACTCATATGACCCATCCGATAGTGCCATAGTTAATATAAAATATGCTCCTCCTGTGCTGCTGCTAGCACCTTTGCACTATCATTTACCACTGAGCCTTCCATTCTATAAAGATTGTTGCTCAATCTTCTACCTCTCATCACCACCAAAGCTTCCTTAGAAATTTTCTGACATCCACTCCCAGCCTGACTACTAAAAGCATAATCCTGGTCCTTCAAGTAGCCCAAAAAATCAAATTCTTTTTCAACTCCAGTACATGCCTGATATTTGATAATGTACGAATGATCCCATCGTACATCCTCACTTGATAGAGCTAATTCCAGCTATTTTGTATGGGTGATCATCTCCAAGGCTGACACTTCCACCATCGACCTTCTGGTAGGTAGCAAACCACTTTCAATAAGAAGTATAGTGGTGTGAGCATGCTAAATCTAATATCCACATAGTATCATACTCTATTGATCCATCTGATACAACTAGTAGGTCTTCTCCACTGCTCACAGAAGCTGTATCATCTTTCTTATTGGCCTTTCCTTTTTCTGATCTCAAAAGGGGACAATCTCTCCTTAAGTATCCAGGCTGATGACATTTATAATATTTCAACATCATCTTCCTCTAATCGTGAGACTTTAACCTGCCCTTAGATTTTTCTCTTATCTTCTCCTTTGATCTTCCCTATCTTTCATTCACAACCAAGATCTCAGACTTAAGATCTTCCTTACAGATCTTCTTTCTTTGCTCATTTGATCTGAGTACACCAACAACCTCTTCATAGTTTAGAATCTCCTTTTCATAAACTAGAGTTATTATGAGACCATCATACGAACTTAGGAGAGAACATAATAGCAGCAATGCCCGATCCTCCTCATCGATCTTCACATTCAAACTTATCACCTCATAACACATCTGATTGAACCTTTGGATATGTGCAACAAGATCTCCACCTTCGGGCACCCTCAGACTATACAGCTGTTTCTTCATCCACAGCTTGTTCATCATGTTCTTTCCCATGTATGTGTTCTTTAGTCTCTCCCAAAGCCCCTTTGTCTTAGTCTCTGTGCAAACCTCGGACAAAACCTGATCGATCAAGCACATCCGGATTGTGCTAAAAGTAATTTCCTCCAGTTCTTTCCAATCCTTAGCACTAATCTTTTTTGGCTTTTCTTTTGTCAAGACCTTGTAGATCCTCTGCTGAGCCAATAAGTCCTTTACTCTTTACTACCATAGGGTAAAGTTTTCCTTACCGTCAAACTTGTCAAAATCTATCTTGAATCCACTTGATCCCATGACTTCAAATAAGTCAAGAACAGATTCCTAACACCCTTCACGATCACACGCCAGTAAAACTATCCTTCACAAAAGATGTAACTAGCTTTAGATCCTCTTTCCAAACTTTTGTATCATTGTTCCTCCATCTAAACAATCTCCACCTCAATCTAGAGACAACCACGTAGCAAACTAGAAGTTTTAGGATAAAACTTGATGCAACAGATCCTGGATGTAGTAAATCTTAGGTGTCTTCCTTCCTTCTTTGCAACACCGCTCTGATACCAAATGTTGAAAATATGCACTCTTCCCATATGGATCAGCGTGGATACCAGTGATTAGCCAAGCAACAAGGATGTACTTCTTAGAGATTTCTATGAAAGTATGATCAAATAAATCAAGAAATAGAGAAGAAGAGAAGAAGAGAAGAAGAGATTTCCAAGAGAAAAGAGCTTTTATTCAGCACATTTCAGCACTCTTACAATCTTAACCTATTTTCAATATATATACTTTACAAAGGGTCAATCTCAAGCTCATAGAAAAATTCTCTAAATCCAAACAACCGATGTACATAAAATAATAACCCACAAAAACTGAGCTGGCCCAGTTTCAGACTGAGCCGACTAATCTACAACTGGGACTGAGCCAATCCAGTTGTGTAACATGCCAACAGCCCAAAAATGCTGCTCTCTATCTAAATTTTTCTTTGAAACCTAGCCGACCTAATCCTGAGCCGGCTCAGTCTCAGAGTGAGCCAGCTCAGTTTTTAAACTTTACTATTGAGACTGATTCTTCTTCCAACTCGCTTCCATCTTTCCGTGACCTATCTTCTAATATTTTCAAGACTTGGAAGTGCCACTCTGAGCTCACAGATAGGGCGTAAGCAAGTGCTCTCACACCTTAGGGTTTGGAGGTGTCCGGCTTATGTCAAACATTTGATGACAGACAAGCTTGGACCTAGGTCTGATAAGTATAGTTTTATAGATTACCCAAAAGAAATCAAAGGGTATTATTTCTACCTTACTGATGAGCAAAAAAATATTTGTCAGCCTTAAGGCAGTCTTTTTGGAAAAGGAGTCCATGGTGAAGGAACTAATGTCTCTAAGATCGAACTTAATGAAGTTCAGTAGGTGAAAAAATAGACACAAGTTGTTCAACCTGAGCTAAATTTGATCAAACCCAGAACCCATTATAGATGCACCCTTAAGGCGATCTGGTAGAGTACCACGTCAACCGAACAAATACTATAATTTCTTAGTCCAGGATGGGGATCCTATCGAACTCGATGAGAACGAATAAGCAGAGAAAGAAGCAAGCTATTGCTGGGCAAGGTATTTATATGATAACTACTTGCAATTTCTCTGTGTGTGATATTACTGACTAGGTATTGGATACTGAAAGTCCTTATCATATTTGCAATTTGTTGCAGGTGTTGCAGGTCAGTAGAAGATTCGAACAAGATAAAAGATTCCTAAATGTTGGAGATGGAAGACCAGTTCTAATTCTAGCTTTAGAAATTTTGAAACTTATATTTGAATCTCATACCGTTGTTCATAGTGATTATCATTTCTATCCTAGTTTCTTTTTAAATATTATTTTTGTAGGTCTTTTGGTCATGAACAATTATGAAATTTTAATAAAAAAATGAGTTTGTAATATCATTGTGAATGATGTTACTACTTTCTATGGATAATTGAATAATGGTGTATATATGTTATCACAACCTATTAATATAGTGTATTCAACTGGCAAATATCTTAGATTAGATAATGTGATAGATATTTATTTATGGAACAGTAGGTTGGGTCATATAAACAAGAACAGGATAAGCAAGTTGGCTCAAGAGGGTTTTCTTGAACTTAGTGATTGTGAATCGCTTCCAACCTGTGAATCCTATCTTCTTGATAAAATGACTAAGTCACCTTTTACTAAAAAGGGTGAGAGAGCCACTGAACTCTTAGGACTAATACATACTGATATATGTGGACCAATGAGTACTAGTGCCAAAGGTGGATATGTCTACTTCATCACTTTCATAGATGATCTATCTAGATTTGGATATGTCTATCTGATAAAACATAAGTCGGATTCATTTGAAATGTTCAAATAATTTTGAAGTGAAGTAGAAAAATAAACTGAAAAGAGTGTTAAAACTCTTTGGTTTGACCGAGGAGGGAAATACCTTTCTGATGAGTTTCTCACATATTTAGAAGAGAATGAGATTCTCTTCCAATGGACTCCTTCAGGAACACCACAACATAATGGTGTATCTGAAAAAAAAAATCAGACTCTATTAGACATAGTCTGATCCATGATGGGTTTTGCCAGCTTATCGATATCCCTCTATGGATATGCACTCGAATTAGCTTGCTATCTTTTAAATAGGATTCCAAGTAAATCTGTGGTTAAAACTTCATATGAGATATGGACAGGATGTAAGCCAGCACTTTCATACCTTAGTGTCGGAGGGTGCCCAACTTATGTCAAACGATTAATTACAGATAAACTTGGATCTAGGTCTGACAAGTGCATATTTATAGGATATCCAAAAAAGACCAAAAGATACTATTTCTATCATGCTGATGAACAAAAGGTGTTCATCAGTCTTAGGGCAACCTTTATGAAAAAGGAGTTTCTTAGTGAAGGAACTATTGCCTCTAAGGTTGAACTTGATGAAGTTCAACAGGTAGAAAGTCCGACATAGAATGTTGAACCTATGTCAAATTTGATTAGATCAGATCCGAAGCCTAGTGAAGCCACACCATTAAGGTGATCCGGTAGAGTACCGTGCCATCTGGACAGATACTATGGATTCTTGGTCCAGGATGGTGATCCCATCGAACTCAATGAGAATGATGAGGACCCAATCACTTATATGGATGCAATGCAGAGATCCGACTCTAAGAAATGGCTAGAAGCCATGAGATCTGAAATGAATTCCATGAAGGTCAATGATGTATGGACATTAGTTGACCCACCAAAAGGGGTTAAACCCATTAGATGTAAATGGGTATTCAAAAGGAAAAGAGGCACAGATGGAAAGATGGAGACCTATAAAGCTCGTCTGATTGCCAAGGGGTATCGTCAACGTTATGGTATTGACTATGATGAGATATTCTCTCTAGTGGCAATGCTCAAATTCATTCGGATAATGCTTGCAATAGCTACACACCTGGACTATGAGATCTGGTAGATGGATGTGAAGACAGCTTTCCTAAATGAAGAGCTAATAGAAGAGGTGTATATAATCCAACCTAAGGGATTCACATCCACAGATGAGTCTAAGGTGTGCAGACTTCAAAGATCCATTTATGGATTAAAGCAAGCATCTCGAAGTTAGAACATACATTTTGATAAAGTGATCAAAATATATAGCTTCATTAAGAACGGAGAAAAATCCTGCATTTACAAATGGGCAAATGGTCCAGCAGTGGTAATTTTTGTTTTGTACGTGGATGACATTCTCTTAATCAAGAATGACATCCTCGTACTACAAGGAATAAAAGTCTGATTGTCATCATAGTTCTTCATGAAGGACTTGGGTGAAGCATCCTACATCCTAGGGATGAAGATATATAGGGATAGATCTAAAAGAATGCTTGGTATATCCCAGTCTATGTACATAGAAACTATGCTGAAGAGATTTAGCATGGAGAATTCCAAAAAGAACTATCTCTCGATAGGCCAAAAAATTTCTCTCTCTAAGAAGGATTGTCCGACAACTCCTGAAGAGAGAGAGCATATGAGTAGAATCCCATATGCTTCGATAGTGGGATCTATTATGTATGCAATGACATGTACGAGATCAGATGTGGCATACTCATTAGGAGTAGTGAGTAGATACCAGTCTAATTCTGAAGAAAATCACTGAAAGGTGGTTAAAACTATCCTTAAGTATTTGAGAAATACTAAGAACCAATGGTTGGTTTATGGTGAGTCAGATCTAAAACTTGTAGGATTTACAGACTCCAACTTTCAATCTAACCATGATGACAGCAAAAGTATGTCAGGGTATATCTTTACTCTAAATGGTGGAGCCATCTGCTGAAAAAGTTTCAAGCAGTATACAGTAGTTGACTCTGTTTATGAAGTAGAGTACATGGCAGCATCAAATGAGCAAAGAAAGCTGTGTAGCTGAGAAAGTTCATCACCAAGCTCAGAGTAGCACCCTTTATTGATGGTTCAGTCCTGCTCTACTGCGACAGCACTGGCACCATAGCTCAAGCAAAGAAATCGAAGGCACACCAGTAGACAAAGCACATTCTATGCTACTTTCATTTGGTCTATGAGATCATGGATCATGGTGACGTCGACCTTCAAAAGATCGATGGAAAAGAGAACCTAGTCAACCCCTTCACTAAAGCCCTGGCAATCAAAGAGTTTGACAACCATAAGTTGAAGATGGGTATTGGATACTATGCTGAGTGGCTTTAGGATAAGTGGGAGTTGTTGAAAATTATGTCATAAAGCCAATCATCAGTTTGTTAACGGTTGAGATATTGTAATTGATTTATTAATTAACAAAAATTTTTTGGCACCTTTTTCGTCATAAGTTTACATCTTCTAATGAACTCTATTATTGTGATGAAATTCTTAAGACTATTTAATTTTGATAAAGAGAGGATTTATCGATTAGTTCTTAAATTTGTTTACGATCAAATGATAGATTGTTAATTAGGATGACAGCATCTATCGAGCATAGGTCGCTATATGCCATATAGGTCGGTTGTCCTCTTAACCAAGGAGTGTGAAGACACTGGTATGGCATACAGATGAGATGTATGGATACATCATCATTGAATGTGATCAACTTCAGAGCATTCTGCTGTCGACAATATCTCTAATAAGATATAGGTATAAGTATCCCTTAGATCTGAGATCACCTCAGTGATTTGCAAGCAACTTACTATGCTTTGATACTGGATTAACTGAATTTCTAATTCAGCAATGGAAGGCTTCTAGGCACAGTCAAGTACTTGCAAAGTTGGGGTCTGATCAAGATAGAATTGACCACTATAAGAGTTGGAGAAAAATGTATCACTATATTTCAATATAGCAAAACCTAGGTTAGGATAATCCATCAGATGGATTTGATATTTTGAAATATAATGTGGACAATCTAATCAGAGTTAACAGTTAAACTCTGAGGTATCTTACGAGCATTATAGTCAAAAGGATGAATTATATGGAAACTATATCCATTTGGGTACTAAGGATGGTGTTCTACACCTTCGACCTATCCGATCATCAGATATCATTGCTAGATGGTCATTTTGATTGGTATAAAAATTTATTTTTATGCTACCAACTTAGGTTCGGACCTATGAGGTCACACACATTAGAGTTCATATTTCAATCGAATGGTTGATCAATGATTCAGAATCATTTTAGGGTTAAACGATCAATACGATTGATGTTTGACCTTGTGCAATTATTGCAGGAGGATCGATTAGCAATTAGATTGCTAATTGACTTAATTTGATTAAGCCAGTAGGCTAAAATTAAGTCTAATTAAATATAATTTAATTAGATTTAGTTTGAATTTGATTGGATCAAATCCAACTGGTTTATTAGATAAGCCAAGTTCAAGAAAGAACTAGTCCTAGTTTAACTGGGACTTGGGTCAACCCAATTTTCTAATTTGATTAAAAAATAAATCAAAATTAAATCTAATTTAGTCTAATTTAAATAAGTTAGGGCCTTATTTAATTGGGTTGGATTACTCTTATTTTTATTTGGTTAAAAAATCTTATTTGACCAGGTCAAAATAGGAGTCCTAGTGTGACTAGGACTCCCTATTCCTTGCGCCAACTAATCCTCACGCCCCACCCCTTTCTCTTTGTATTTTTACATGAAATTCTTCATGCCCAAAGGCTTCTCACACCCTCTTTCTCTCTACTATTTCTCATATGGAAGTTTGTTGCATGACCAAGTCAAAAGGGGAAGTTGATTTCGCTTAGGATTCTATGAGATAGAATTCCTAGTCAACTAAAAGTCCTCCTTCCCTTCATGCCGCCACCTCCCTTATTTCTCTCTCTCTCTCTCTCTCTCTCTCTCTCTCTCTCTCTCTCACACACACACACACACACACACACATTTTGTTTTGGGTTTATTTCCATCCTCCCTTGCTGGTCCAAGGCAGAAAAAAAAGGTGGGGCGCCCAACTCTTGGGCGCCCCAACAACTTCCCTTATTTGGTCCTTCCTAGTCTAAGTTTTTGACCTAACTTGGACTCTACATATCTCTTTATTTAAAGAGAATTTTTTATTAAAATTTTTGTGAATTGTAGATATTTGAGAGGTCTCTTTGGTGTAGAGAAATTAGAGAAAAATTCATCTAGATCATGGAGATATTAAAAACATAAATTAGGGTGTCTAGAAAAAGAACAAAGAAGAAGAAGAGGGTCTTCTTCTAGGATTTTTGTTCCAGATCTCTTTCTCTCTTTTTGTGAGCTTTTGAGAGGTGTCTCAGCATCACAAATTTTTTTTTTCTTTTGATATTTTGGAGTATCTAAGTTTTAAAAAAGAAAATATCGGATCGATCGTCGAAGAGAGATCAGCACAGTGCTAGCATACTGTGCTGATTTCCTGCATTAGGATCTCTGATCGTGTTCGTGGACTCATATGGATGACTCCAAGAGACCGAATGCATGTGCAGCTCATGACTTCATCCTCAAGCCTGGATCAGCAAGTTAGAACGTCTAACTTGCTCAGGTAATAGATCCAATCTATTATTTTATAGCTGCATTAAATGTAGTATAGATCTAGATTGATATGATCAACATTTTCTTTCTTATTTAATTTTTAATTTTTGATTTAAATATCATGCAATAATCATATAATAAGATCTTAGATCTAGGATATTTTAGATTAATTTTGATTAATTTTAATCGTTCGCTGTCTGATCTTAAAAAAGTTTTAAGATCTAGTCCTAAAATCCTAGATCTGATTCCTACAATGTCGACCTTTAGAATATCGATGAGAAGAAAAATATGGCCGACCCATTCACTAAAGCTATTATAGTAAAGGAGTTCAAAAACTTCAAATCAAAGATAGGTATTAGATACTACACCAATTAGCTTTAGTCCAAGTGGGAGATTATTGAAATTATGTCCCAAAGACAATCGTCAGCCTATTGACGGTTGAGCTATACTTTTATAATTATATATGAATTATGAATGAATAAAAATAATTTTGATATTTTTCATCATAAATTATTTTTGTCTTCTAATGAACTCCTGTATTGTGATAAAGTCTTTTGGACTATTTAGATTCGACAAAGAAGAATTTATCGTTTAGTCCTTAAAATTGTTCACGATCAAATGATACGTTGTTACTTAGGACGACAATGTTTATCAAGTATAGGTCATTGTGTGCCATATAGATTAATTATCCTTATAGCCAAGAAGTGTTGAGATACTGGTATGGCATGCAAGTGAGATGTATGGGTATATCTGCACTGAACATGACCAACTCTAGAGCTTTTCTCCTATCAAGATTAGCTTCGATGGAATATGGGTATAAGTGTCCCTCCGACCTGAAATCATCATGATGACTTTTAAGAAACTTACTATATTTTGGTGCTAGACTACATGAATTTCTAATTTAGTGATGAAAGATTTTTGGGCACAGTCAAGTACTTGAGGAGTCGGTGCGTGTATCAAGATGGGATTGACCACTCCTAATTTTAGGAGCTGTGTTCAATTATGTTTCAATTTAACAAAGCCATGGCCAGAGTAGTCTTACTGAGGAGTCATGGGACTAATTGCTTTGAGACACAACATGGATGTATTTTTTAGCATTGACAGTCCAATCTTGAGTCATCTATTACACAGAGGTCATATGGATGAATTATACGATAACCATATGTTGAAGAAAAATCCTGATTTTTCAGACCAGGTTCGTTCAGATCTGATCAGATCAAGAGATGTATTTCAAAAATTTTTTATTTAATCTAGATCAGATCTAAGATGTTTCAGATCTGATTCTTATTATTTTAATAATTAAAATAAATTTAAATAAATTAAATCAAATTTAATTTATCTTGAAGTGGGTAATCCTATTATCCGTTGATGATCCCATAAGCAGTGAAAGGTTCTGGATCTAGCCATGCAAGTGCCTGACCTCTACCGATATCTACTCGGGTTGGATCTAGAGATTCTCTTATTCTCTATCATGTCTCCAAAAATCAGATCTGGATCTGATCTGGAGGATCTTCAAAACACCTTTCGAAGATCAGCAGTTGTCCTTTGCAGCAGCGCAGCCTTCTAGCATTCTGTCGCCTTTCTCTTCTCTAGATTGCACCAACCAAGATCCCAAACATCTTTGGGTGTGGAGAGGAGAGGGAGAAGATGGACTTGGCATGGAGGAAGAGAGGAGAGGCAGCCTTGGGGCGTGGGATTTTTCAATGCTCTTTGAGTTGGGCGTAGGGTCTTATTTATAGACTAAGCGTGATCCAACTCCTCTTCTTCCCAATCAATCACAATCCTTTGCGAAATCAGATCTAAATCTAATTGATGAAAATAGAGTCCCCTGGATTCCTCCTTAGATGGTGCCTAAGATCAGTCAAACTTGGTTCTTAGGAGAATTCTAACGGGAATCCAAAAAGGAGATGGAGTCCCTATCCAACAGGGACTCCTGGGCGCCTCTTGCTTGGGCACATGCCAAGGGTGGCGTGCGCCCTCCTCCTTGCCAAGTTCTGATAGGGGGACAAGCCCCCACCAGCTCTCCAATAGGTACGTGATATGTGGACAAAAGTCAAAGTGTCAATGGTCAATGTTTGACCAGTCAAAGGTCAACTTTTGACCAAAGTCAAAAGATGAGAAATGGCAAGTGACCAAAAATGGCAGGTATTATCTTACAAAATAAGACAACCTTTTCTGAACCTGGATAGGCTCCAGTCAGATCAGGTGAAGGCCTCTGAATGAGCACAAACTCCTTTGGCTCAGTCAGGACAACTTATTTATGATAGTAAAAGAAGAACGTTAGGTTCAATCGAGTGCTAGCACGATTTTCTTGAACCTAATTGAATCTCATTCAGATCAATTGAACTAGATCAGTTCAATTGATGATCACCAGATTCAAACCCTTGTTTGTGTGACCCAGTTAGGTTCAGTTCTATATGGTAATGGGATATGTCATGATCTCTATCATCGACATCATCGAAACTCCTTTCGATGGATCAGAACTCTTCTGATTCGAACAGCTAGAATGATCGATCATCTAAATCATTCTAATTGCTCCCAAAATCCACCAGTGACACCTAGCAGTATATGGTGGCAACCCATCAGAGCTGAATGCGAACCTCTTGGTGCAGCTACCTGTGTGATTAAGTTCTTCTATCTTGAGCCTCCGATCAGATTAGGGTTAAGGTGAACTCGTCAAACCCTAGTTTCTGTCATATGATGTAATCATTCGATTCAAGTCCGATGTGAAAACCTAAATAGAAACTCTTTCTATTATTTCACTCTGCCATGGCCATGGACTTCTGGACTTGATTCTCATGATCATCATAGGGCTGCTCCTCTACCACCGAGGTAGATAGATTCCATCTTGATGCAATCCAGTTCCTACAATGAACATGCTATAGCCAACATACACCTCAGGGTTCCGATATGGCTAGGAGATCCGAGTAATGGTGTAGTCAAACTATAACACCCTCAAGGTGAACTACCGATGCATCTCAGGTCAAAGAACCAGACACACTACTGCAGCATCGAGTCAGTCATTGACGAGAAGGTAGACTTCCTAATGACTACTCGAGGTGGTCACGCTCAGTGCCCTCGTTCTCTAACGAGTACCTGTACTCTCACTCCGGTGTCTCCACACCGTAGACTCAAGACTCATCTACTAAAGAGAAGCGATTGTACACCAACCTTTCGGATCAATCACCATCCTCATGATGATCCTATGGTCGGGAGCATTTTATGAGTTAATAATGATTATTCATGTCTTAAATTTTCAACTCTTGAAAATATGAATTATCATTACCATTAACTCAAAGGATGTATCACAGACACTAAATACACATATGTGATAGAAAATAATCCATTTTATTGATTATAGTCAAAATTACAATTTTGCCCCTAGAAGTGTATTACAAGTGTCAGCCAATTCTGGCTTCTAGGGCACATATATCTAACAATCTTCCCACTTGTATCCTAAAGCCAATTGGCTACAAGTCTAAGTCCCATCTTCTCAAGGTGGGCTTCGAATCTTCTGTTGGCCCAACGGCTTTGTAAGTGGGTCTGCCACATTGTCTATGGAGTTGACTCTCTTGACCTCGACGTAACCCTTCTCGAGGTAATCGTGGATGAGGTGGTATCACCGCTCAATGTGCTTGGACTTCTGGTGAGACCTTGGCTCCTTAGCAAGGGCTATGGCACCATTGTTGTCGCAGTACAGAGGAATGGCATCTGATGGCATTACTCCAATTTCTGTCAGCAAACTTCTTATACCAGAATGCTTCCTTCGCAGCCTCTGATGCAGCGATATATTCTGCTTCCATGGTGGAATCTGCTATCATGGTTTGCTTGAAACTCTTCCAGCTGACAGCACCACCATTGCACACAAACAGACTCTCAGATGTCGACTTTCGATCATCTACATCGGACATGAAATCCAAGTCTGTGTATCCCTGGACATTGGAGTTCTCCGTTACCAAAGACCAACATCATATCCTTAGTTCTTCTCAAGTACTTAAGGATACATTTCACAGAAGTCCAGTGTTCTTCACCTGAATTTGACTGATATCTGCTTGTGACACTCACAGCATGGGCTATATCAGGTCGTGTACATAGCATGGCATACATGAGGCTCCCTATTGCAGAAGCATAAGGGATCTTGCTCATGCATTCTATTTCCTCAGGTGTGCTAGGGCACATCTTCTTGGAAAGATGAATACCATGTCTGAAGGATATTAATCCCCTCTTAGAGTTTTCCATACTAAACCTCTTTAGTACTTCCTCTATGTACATCTTCTGTGAAAGTCCTAGCATCCTATTCGGTCTATCCCTATAGACCTTAATTCCTAGAATAAAGGATGCTTCACCTAGGTCTTTCATGGAGAATTCCTTGGACAACCATATTTTGACTGATCGTCAACATGGGAATATCATTCCCAATAAGGAGGATGTCATCCACGTACAATACGAGGAAGACAACAGCGCTCCCACTGACCTTTTTGAAGACACACGGTTTCTCTTCATTTTTGATGAAACCAAACTTTTTGATCACATCATTGAAACGAGTGTTCCAGCTCCGAGATGCTTGCTTAAGTCCATATATGGACCTTTGCAGCTTGCAAACCTTGTGATCAGTATCACTGGATGTGAAACCTAGCGGCTGTTCCATATAGATATCTTCCTCAAGATATCCATTTAAGAATGCCATTTTCACGTCCATTTGCCATATTTCATAATCAAAATAGGCTGCAATGGCAAGCAATGTGCGGATGGATTTTAGCATAGCCACTGAGGAAAAAGGTATCCTGATAGTCAATGCCTTCGCATTGACTATAACCTTTTGCCACTAGTCTAGCCTTGAATGTCTCCACATTCCCATCTGCACCAATCTTTCTCTTGAAGATCCATTTACACCCAATAGGTACTATACCTTCTGGTGGATCTACCAAGGTCCAGACTTGGTTTGAGTGCATCGAGTCAATTTCTGACTGCATTGCCTCTAGCCATTTCTCGGAGTCGATATCTGATATCGCCTCGTTGTAGGTTTTGGGATCATCACCATGAGCACCATTACCTACGAGGAACATTTTCTCTACGTCCTCTGAAATAATACCTAAGTATCTTTCAGGGGGATGGAAAACTCTTTCCGATCTACGAGGTGGAGGAGGTAGTGTTCTTATTGGCTCAACCTGATTTGGTTCCAATTGGTCCTTAGCTCGTTGTACTTGTGAGACTTTCTCATCAAGCTTAATCTGCTTTCCAATGCCGCTATCTTGAATAAACTATTTTTCAAGAAAGATGGCATGTCGACTCACAATCACATTGTGGTCTTCTGGAATGTAGAAATAGTATCCTAATGACTCTTTAGGATATCCTATGAATCGAGCTCTGAAGGACCTAAACTCTAACTTGTCCGCTTGTTGTCTTTTGACATGAGCCGGACAACCCCAAATTCTGAGATGACTCAGACTTGGTTTCTTTACCGTGCCATATCTCATACGGTGTGGTAGGAACGGTCTTTAGAGGAAATCCCTATTCAGTAGATAAATTGAAGTTAACAATGAATGTCCCCAAAGAAAATCAGGGAGGTCTGTGAAGCTCATCATGGATCGGACCATATCCAATAGAGTCCGATTTCTCCATTCTGAAATCCCGTTGAGTTGAGGTGTTCCTGGTGGAGTCCATTGAGAGACTATGCCATTTTTCTTGAGATAGTCTAGGAATTTTCGACTAAGGTATTCACCTCCTCGATCTGATCGAAGAACCTTAATGGGTTTTTCAGTTTATTTTTCTACTTCATGTCTGAATTCTTTGAACTTTTCAAAAGCTTCAGACTTGTGTCTCATAAGATACACATACCCATACCTAGACAGATCATCGGTAAAGGTAATGAAGTAGACAAAATTGCCTCTAGCTGGCACATCAAATGGGCCGCACACATCAGTATGTACTAGGGCAAGGAGATCTGTGGCCCTTTCCCCATGTCCTAACAAAAGGGAGTTTAGTCATTTTGCCTTGAAGACAAGATTCACAAGTTGGATATGACTCGAAAGTCAATGGACTCAATAGCCCATTTTTCTCCAATTTGTTGATCCTATCTTCTGCTATATGACCTAATCTCAGGTGCCATAGATATCTATCATTTGGACTATCCCTAGGTCGTTTGGCATTCACATTTTGCTCGATAGTTAGAACAGGTACATCAATATGTAGCTGATAAAGACCATTAATAAGGAAACCATTTGCAATTTTATTTCTTTCATAAAGAATGTTACAATGGTCCTTAAAGAAGGTAATCACATAGCCTTCTAGTGCTAAGCATGAAACAGAAATCAAATTCCTGCTAGCTGCAGGCACATAATAACAATCTTTCAAAACTAAGTCTAAACCAGATGGTAATCGAAGAGGGTATGTTCCCACCGCTACTGCAGCAACTCTTGCTCCATTACCGATGCGTAGGATCATGTCTCCATCCCTCAGCCTCCTGCTATCCTCAAGACCCTGCATGAGAAGAACCAGAGTCAAGCACCCAACTGGATGCAGAAGAAACCATAAGGTTAGACTCAATAACGAGCATACCTCCAGAAGGACCTTCCTTCTTGTTCTTCAGGGTGGCCAGGTAAGTAGGGCAGTTCCGCTTTCAATGGCCGTCGCTGTTGCAATGGAAACACTTTCCTTTGACATCGGCCTTTCTTCTTCGGCTCTGCCTTCTTCTTCTTTGCTCCTTCCACCTTTTGCTTTTTCACAGACTTCTTTTTCTTTCCATAAGACTTTCTTTTGGAAGAAGTCCATTCCATAGCAAGAACTGAGCCTTTAGAACCTTTCATAGAAAGCTCAGCGGTGAACCAGCATATTCATTAATTCGGCCAAGAAATTTTGAAGTTTATGCATGTGGTAATTCATGATGAATTGCCCATATGCATCAGTCAAGGATTGCAGAATAATATCATTCTGCAGATCCAAGTCTAACTTCACACCGAGCTTCTCAAGCTCTTCCATGTCCTTGATCATCATCAGACAGTGATCTTGGACTGACTGCCCATCACGCATCTTAGCCTTAAAAAGTCATTTTGTGACTTGATACTTGGCTGTGCGACTCTGTTCACCAAACATCTCCTGCAGGTGAGCCAACATTTGGCGAGCAGTCCCGATATCTTCATGTTGGCACTGGAGCTCATCAGACATCGAGCCCAACATGTAATATCTGGCCTTATTATCTTCGTCTATCCATTTTTTCAGAGACGCTCTCTGTTCAGTGGATGGACGGGCTGGTAAGGTGGGAGGGTCCTGGTCCAATACATGGGTTAACTTCTCAGAACCCAAAATAATTTTATAGTTCCTGAGCCAATCTTTATAATTGGGTTCCGGTCAGTCTATGTGTGTCCAGGATACGTGCTAATGGGTTGGACGCAGACATTTTTCTGTAGAGAGTCAAAGATTCTAGTTAGATACTGTAATTATGACTTGACCAATTTATTTAGGAAATTTTATTTTTAAATAAATTAGCTCCCACTATTTTCTCGGATCCCTACACTCCCTCTGTAGAGATGCAAAAATCTCCATGATTAATGATTTCTAGTGGGTGGTGCGGTCTCACCAACTGACTCATCACCTCACCTAACAGTTATTGGTGATGGGTTAGCCAATGAGTGAACAACTCTTGTTCAATGATTCTCTAATCATGGTGCACCCAAACTTGGTCTCTAATTCATGAATCTCACCGTATCCGAAAATATTGATCCACTCCTTAGTTAAGTCAGACCCACCATTTGCACAGACTGGATTTCCTAATTGAGTCTCTCACCGTATCCATCCGAAATATTGAGCCCAACTCATCCTCCAGCCCATAGCATCCAATGCCTAATAGACATGGTTGCATCTTTTCCGGTGCAACTGAGCCACTGTATCCAGCCGAGAACAATCAACCCCGAAAAAGGGCCCGCACATCTACAATGGTGGAAGACCTCAGACTTAATCTTTTCTTAGGGAGAATTGATTCAGGTCTCATTAAACTAGACTTGTCATAGTCATAACAATTATGACTAACCTAGTGGCATGGGTTAGCTCGGATTATTGACCACCTCAGATCAGAACTGTGTCAACAGATATGGCCAGGTAAGTGAGACCGGTGGAAGGGAATATGCCATTAACTCGTACAAGAATGCATTCAGGTCGAGTAGCTTCCAATTAAAAATCCAGTCGGTCGTATGTGCCAAACTTACCTTAGACACCAAATTGTTGAGTCCAGAACCAATTGGGTTAGCCTACAATCCAGACTCTAACCTCTGAGCCTAATTAGGTCTTGCTTGATCGTGACTCGATCTTGACCCAGACTTAATCCTATTAGGCTGGTCAATTTAAGCATTGTTGATCCCATCTAACCAACTCTTGATTCGGTTTGATCAACCGCTTAGACCTAATTGAGCTACCCAAGCCCGAACCCAGTATTATGAATATGTCTTAGATCTAAAATTCTCAATTTTAGACCTAATTAATATTTCATAATCTTAATTTTTAATTAAGTAGGGTTCATAAACAAAATATGCACAATAAATCCTAGGGTTTCAGGATCTAGGGTTTTGCAGAAAGTAAGTTTTGGATTTCTGATTAAGGACGAACATGCAGCACCCCTACACATCATAAGAACATCCCCATCAGATGGAAGGAGAGGGCCTTTAAATCCTTCTTCGTTCTTATGACTGGACGGCCAAGAGGAATGCCTTAATCAGGAACATGCAATACTACAAAATAGTTTTAGATCTATATCATATATCTCATATACAAATTAGATCTAATCATGGCATATTTTGCATACATCTCATGTATCGAATCATGCATATTTTTCAGATCTAAATTATCTCATAATAATCTAAAAAATTAGATTTAAATTGATCTAATCAAAATAAATTCTAATCTAGACAACTTATGTAGAACTATTCTACAACTAGTCTAGACATGCATCAATCATATCTCATATGATGTTTAAAATTAAATAATTTTTATTTGCTATTTTTTAGATGTTATTATAATAATTATAATATCAAAAAATAGTAAATAAATAGATCTAAAAAATATGATTTAATCAAATTAAATCAAAACATGCAAGACTATTCTATAGAACTATTCTATTTTAGAACTAGTCATGCATATTTTCTAATCTTAGATCCAAATCATTTAATTTTAATTTTTTTTGATTTTAGATCTGATCACATCTCATGTGACATCTAAAATTACTTATTTTCTAATTAAAATAAATTTAAAATTAGATCTAAATACTTTTAGAACCTTGGCTCTGATACCAGTTGAAGGAAAATCCTGATTTTTCGGACCAGGTTCGTTCAGATCTGATCAGATCAAGAGATATATTTCAAAATTTTTTTAATCTAGATTAGATCTAAATATTTTTAGATCTGATTTTATTATTTTAATAATTAAAAATAAAATTTAGATAAATTAAATCAAATTTAATTTACCTTGAAGTGGGTAATCCTATTACCCGTTGATGATCCTGTAAGCAGCGGAAGGTTCTGGATCTAGCCACGCAAGTGCCTGGCCTCTACCGGTATCCACTCAGGCTGGATCTGGAGATCCTCTTCTTCTCTATCACATCTCCAAAAATTAGATCTGGATCTGATCTGGAGGATCTTCAAAACTCTTTTGAAGATCAGCAGTCGTCCTTTGCAGCAGTGCAGCCTTCTAGCTTTCTGATCGCCTTTCTTTGATCTGGATCGCACCAACCAAGATCCAAAACTCCTTTTGGACATGGAGAGGAGAGGGAGAAGATGGACTTTGGCATGGAGGAAGAGGGGAGAGGCAGCCTTGGGGCATGGGAATTTTTTCAATTCTCTTTTGAGTTGGGCGCAGGGTCTTATTTATAGACTAAGCATGATCCAACTCCTCTTCTTCCCAACCAATCACAACCCTTTGTGAAATCAGATCTAAATCTGATTGGTGGAAATAGAGTCCCCTGGATTCCTCCTTAGAGGGTGCCTAAGACCAGTCAAAGTTGGTTCTTAGGAGAACTCTAATTGGAATCCAAAAAGGAGATGGAGTCCTTGTCCAACAGGGACTCCTAGGCGCCTCCAACTTGGGCACACGCCAAGGGTGGCGTGCGCCCTCCTCCTTGCCAGGTTCTGGCAGGGGGACAGGCCCCCACCAGCTCTCCAATAGGTGCATGACATGTGGTCAAAAGTCAAAGTGTCAATGGTCAACGTTTGACCAGTCAAAGGTAGACTTTTGACCAAAGTCAAAGAACAAGAAATGGCAGGTGACCAAAAATGGCAGGTAATGTCTTACAAAATAAGACAACCTTTTCTGACTTGGACGACCTCCAGTCAGACCATATGAAGGCCTCTGATTGAGCACAAACTCCTTTGGCTCAGATCAGGACAACTTATTTATGATAGCAAAAGAAGAACGTTAGGTTCAATCGAGTGCTAGCACGATTTCCTTGAACCTAATTGAATCTCATTCAGATCAATTGAACTAGATCAGTTCAATTGATGATCACCAGATTCAAACCCTTGTTTGTGTGACCCAGTTAGGTTCAGTTCTGTATGGTAATGGGATATGTCATGATCTCTATCATCGACATCATCGAAACTCCTTTCGATGGATCAGAACTCTTCTGATTCGAACAGCTAGAATGATCGATCATCTAAATCATTCTAATTGCTCCCAAAATCCACCAGTGACACCTAGCAGTATATGGTGGCAACCCATCAGAGCTGAATGCGAACCTCTTGGTGCAGCTACCTGTGTGATTAAGTTCTTCTATCTTGAGCCCCGATCAGATTAGGGTTAAGGTGAAACTCGTCAAACCCTAGTCTCTGTCATATGATGTAATCATTCGATTCAAGTCCGAATGTGAAAATCTAAATAGAAACTCTTTCTATTATTTCACTCTACCATGGCCATGGGCTTCTGGACTTGATTCTCATGATCATCATAGGGCTGCTCCTCTACCACCGAGGTAGATAGATTCCATCTTGATGCAATCCAGTTCCTACAATGAACATGCTATAGCCAACATACACCTCAGGGTTCCATATGGCTAGGAGACCGAGTAATGGTGTAGTCAAACTATAACACCCTCAAGGTGAACTGCCGATGCATCTCAGGTCAAAGAACCAGACACACTACTGCAGCATCGAGTCAGTCATTGACGAGAAGGTAGACTTCCTAATGACTACTTGAGGTGGTCACGCTCAGTGCCCTCGTTCTCTAACGAGTACCTATACTCTCACTTCGGTATCTCCACACTGTAGACACAAGACTCATCTACTAAAGAGAAGCGATTGTACACTAATCTTTCGGATCAATCACCATCCTCGTGATGATCCTATGGTCGGAAGAATTTTATGAGTTAATAATGATTATTCATGTCTTAAATTTTCAACTCTTGAAATATGAATTATCATTACCATTAACTTAAAGGATGTATCACAAACACTAAATACACATATGTGATAAAAAATAACCCATTTTATTGATTATAGTCAAAATTATAATTTTGCTTCTAGAAGTGTATTACAAGTGTCAGCCAATTCTGGCTTCTAGGGTACATATATCTAATTCCATATTTGTGTAGGTTTTGATTGTTGCGATGGCGACTATTCGATCTATATGAATGTCGGATATCATTACTAGATGGTCACTTCGATTAGTATAGAAAGTAATTTTCATGCTACTGGCTTAGTTTTGAATCTGCGGAGTCACACACACTTGAGGTTTCTACCTGATCTGTTGGTTGTGGTCAAGAGTCCCACTGAATTGGAACTCTTCGACCAAATATTATATAGCATTAGGACACTAAGTCCTACTTATCTAAAACTCTCTGATCAAGAGTATGGACTCTGTGATCATAAGTTCCATTCATTTCAGACACCGGGATCAAGAATCCCACTAGACTAGAACTTTTCGATTAGTGTTTCATATCAATGAACTCTATTGCCCAGTGACCTATCGGATCTGGACTCTAATTTTATGAGAGGTTTTATTAGTAATTTGATCACTAATTAACTTAATTTAATTGAGTAATTATTATTTGGTTTAAGTCCAATTGAATTAGGTTCAATTGGGTTTGATCCGATTAGGTCATGAGTTGACTTAATCGCCGAGGGTTTTGAACCCTGATTTGATCAGAGGTTGGACTTAATCAATTTTTTATTTTATTAAAATATAATTGAGCCTAATTAAGCCTAAATATGTTGGGTTTAATTTAGTCTAATTGGACCTAACTAATTTTGATTGGGTTGGTTCAGTTAGAATTCAAAGACTAGTTTGACTAGTCTTCCCATGCACCACATTTAAACCCCATGCCCCATTTAAATTCTAAATTAATTCTCTCATACCTTTTTTCCCATGCACATAAGAAGCTTTGACTGGTCTTTCCACATCATCAAGGGATAAGTTATGGTTAGTTGCCATTCAAATTCAAAAAGAGTTTGAATTTGGATCAGCAACAACCATATCTTATCCCTGTGCCACCTAAACTTTTGTTTGCCTATTATCTCCACATGAAAGGGATTTCTCATGGATTTTTTATTGCTGAAGATTGGGCACACAACTCCTTCACACATCCCAAATATGTTTGAATTGGTTTGGAGGAAGTTTGAATTAAAAAGAGTTCTGAATTCAAACTAGCGTTCAAACTAGTTTTTGGTTCCCCACACGCATAGAAGTTGTTCTTTGTGCAAATATTAAAAGGGGAGTTTTTGGGACATGAGCCAACACCCATTTCTGAAATGAGAACTTTCATGAGATTCATTTGGTGCATGGAAAGAGGCTTCAATCTTCTCCGAGAGAGAGAAAACCAAGAGACAAGGGGCGCAAGGTTTTTAGGATGAGTACAGTCCTAGGTATTCGACCAAGGTTTCTGAAAGCCATTGCATGAGCAACGAGCATCATAAGCTCACAAAATTTTAGAGAGAACCTTCTCTATCTCTCTACTATGTCTACCAGCAACCCAGAGCATCCATGAAGTCCATAGACAAAGATCAAAGCTATTCGATCAAAATAGCCCCTGAAAGACTCCGATGTCAAGCTAGCACTCGCGGGAAGCCGATCAGGACCAAGAGCCTCATGTGGACGATCCATGGAGGCTGGACATTTGTGTGGCTGCATCGTGACCAATAGAACTCCTTGACAATGATCAGATCATGGCGATCAACTATCCACAAAAAGGTATGATGTTCTGAACACATAGATGTGGCAAATAGTTTGCTGCATAGTTTTATTTTTCAGATCTATATGAATACATGAATATTATATTTAGATCCTTTATGTAAGATTTAATATTCTGATATGATCAGTAGGTAATTAACTAGATTAATTATTTTTTTGCTATATTTTTGCTATTTTTGAAAAAAAATTTTGAACATAGCACTGCAAACCCTGCACTATTTTTCTTCAATTTTCACTAGTGGTTTAGCTTCAACCCACTTAGTAAAATTGTCTACTGCTACTAATAGAAACTTCTATTGTCCAGATGCCATGAAAAATGATCCAAGTATATCCATTCGCCATGATTCGAATGGCCAACAAGCACTTAAAGATGTTAGCAAGGATGCTGGTTGCCATTAGATATTGGCATTTCTCTAACATCGGTCATACTTTCTAACATAATCAACTGCATCCTACTGCATAGTCAGTCAATAATATCCTTACAGAAGTAACTTATAAGATAACGATCTTGCTCCAAGATGATTCCAACATACTCCTTCATGAACCTTCTTTAGGGCATAGTCAACTTCAAATGGTCGAAGGCATTTGAGGAGTGGCAAGGAATAAAATCCCTTATATAACTTATTTTCATATAAAATGTTGCAAGATGCTTGATTTCTCAACTTTCAGGCTTCTTTAGGATCTCTAGGGAGGACACCATCTTTAAGATATAAAATCAATGGATTAATCAAGTTGGGCTCATGGTCCACTTGCATTACTATCAAGAGTTCTCCTGTACTTGATTGTTGAAGAACTTTGAAGAAGACTTCTTTGGGCAGGTCATTTAGAGCTAAAGTTGCTAATTTGGACAAAAGATCTACTCTAGAATTCTCTATTCTTGAAATTTTTTTGAATATCAAAGCAAATAAAGACTGAGGTTAAGTCTTTTACTTTATCTAAATACTTCTTCATCTTTTCTTCTCGAGCTTCATAACTTCCACTGACATGTCCTACCATCAATTATGAGTCATTATAGGCTTTTAGGTGATTATCTTCAGTTTCTTTGCTATTTTTAGTTCCACAATCAGAGCCTCATATTCTACTTCATTATTAGTGGCAAAAAATTCAAAGCGCAATGCTTACTCGATAATAACTCCTTCTATATTAATTAGAATCAAGATTGCACCCGCTCCAAAGGCATTGGATGAGCCATCAATATGTAAAGTCCAAAAACCTTTAGAAAAGTCAACTCTTTCTTTAGGAGAGTTTGGTTGAAGATTAGAAGCACTTGCTTCATGTTGCTCGAGATCGGCTAGATCCAAAATAGTGCATTTGACCATGAAATTTGCAAGTATTTGAGCTTTAATAAACGATCGAGATTGAGATTTTATATCAAATTCAATGAGTTTGATCATCCATTTTGTAATTCTTTCTGAAGTGTTAGGTCGATGAAGGACTGCTTTTATGGGTTGATTTGTGAGAAGTATCACTATATGCCCTTGAAAATAAGTTCGGAGATTTTTAGCTGCAATCAACAAAGCATAGATTAGCTTTTTCAATTTAGTATATCTTATTTCGGTATCTCTCAAGACCCGACTTATGTAATAGATTGGTTGTTGAACTTTATTCTCCTCTCTAATTAAGATAGCACTGATGGCCATGGGTGATACTACCAAATATAAGAATGATTCATCATTAGACTCAAGTTTGGCAAGAAAGGGAGGTGAACTGAGGTAGCCTTTCAATTCTTCAAAGGCTTGTTGACATTCTGAAGTCTATTGAAAATTTTTTGGTTGTTTGAGCACTTGAAAAAAAGACATATAATGCTCTGCCTACCTTGAGACAAAATAGTTCAAAGATGCAACCTTTCCTATCAGACATTGGACTTTTTTTATTATTTTAGGAATGGCCATTTCTTGAATTGCCTAAATCTTCTTTGGATTCACCTCTATGCTATGTCTTGACACCATGAATCTCAAAAACTTTTTCGAGATTACTCTAAAAGCATATTTTGTAGGATTCAACTTCATTTTGTACCTTCAGAGAGTGTTAAATGTCTCTTCTATATCTTTAATATGGTTCCTCGAAGATCTAGTTTTGACTAACATATCATCCGCATAAACTTTCATGTTGCGGCAAATCTACTCTTTGAAAATTTTGTTCACCAAGCGCTAATAGGTTTCACCTATATTTTTAAAATCAAATGGCATGATCCTATAACAATAAAGATCATGATCAGTAATAATGATGGTTTTCTCCCCATCTTCAGGTGCCATCTGAATTTAGTTATAATCAAAGAAGGCATCCATGAAGGTGAGGAGCTCATGACCTAAAGTCACATTCACTAATTGATCAATACGAGGTAGAGGATAGCTATCCTTTGGGGCAACCTTATTCAAATTAGTAAAATCTATACACATTCACCACTTTTCATTCATTTTCTTGATAAGGACTATATTTGCAATATAGTCTGGATAAGATACCTCCCGAATAAATTTAGCTTTGAGGAGCTTATCCATCTCATCTACAATTGCCTTCGCCACTTCAGTGCAAAGCTTCACTTTTTATATTTCATGGATCGATGTGCATGATCCATATTTAGATGGTGATCCATCGCCTCTACATCTATCCCTAGCATATTTATAGGAGTCCAAGCAAAAACATCTACATTCTTTTGTAAAAAGTTAACAAGCTGTCTCTTAACTTCTTCATCCAAATTTGAACCAATTCAAACTGTATGGTCTTTATTCCCATCATTCAAGAAGATCATGACAAAATCATCAATAGGCTCTCACTGTACTTCAATTAGGTCATCTCGAACATCCAATCCATCTACAGGGCAGATCTTAGATTGTTTACCACCTTGCAAAGAAATTGTATAACAATGTCATGCTAGGGCTTGATTATCTCGGATCTCTCCGATCCCAAATTCTATTTGAAACTTAACCTTCAGATAATATGTTGACACCATAGCTCGAAATGTATTAAGTTCAGATTGTCTAAGAATAGCATTATAGGCAGAAAGAGCTTTAACCATCAAAAAATTAATCTAAGCTCAGGATTGTTTTGGATACTGACCTACCACAATGGGTAAGGTGATTATTCCTTCAACTAGTACTGTGTCATCAGTAAATCCTACTAGAGGAGAATTTAGTGATCCCATATGACTGTCAGGTATAAATATTTTGGAGAAAACATAATAAAATAAGATATCAGCAGAACTTCTATTATCAATCAGAACATGGCATTCATCATAGTTGGCAATATTTAAAGAATTACAATCATGTCATCATGCAGATATTGAACCCTTTGTGCATCTTCTTCAGTAAAAATGATGGATTCTTTAGACTTTCGCCTCTTCACTGGATTTGCCGACCCACCAACTCCTTCCTACCGCAATCCCCCAAATATGATGTTGATGATTTCAAGTGGGGGTCGATCTCCTTCTAGTTCCTCCCTCCAAGGTTGCTCTAGTTGTGGAAGAGCTCTTGGCCACTCTTCTCTCCTTTTGGATCGACATTATAGAAATTGGTCCAGCCAATCTCATCGAATTAGCTCCTCAATTTCATCTTGGAGCTGAATATATTCTTCAATATCGTAACCATGGTTACGATGATGCACACAATGCTTCTTAGGATTGCACTTGCTTGGATGAGACCGCATTCTCTTTAGCATTGATAAATGTTTCTTAATCTCCATCAAAACTTGAGTTTTTGGAACATTCAAAGAAGCATAATTATTGAACCTTCTTAGAGGGAGGGCTTTGCCATAATCTTCTATTTGGGCTTCTTAGCTGATGAGCTTGAGGTGGGGTTCGAGTTTGTCTGTATTTAGAAGGTATCCTAGAATGCAGCCGACCTTCTCGTCATATTTCAAGAGGAGGGGAGAACTTGCTTGATTCTCCCATCAGACATTTCTTTATAGCATCATCATTTTGTAATTTGAACGCCTCTTCAACTCAGGCATAGCCTTCAGTCCAAGCTAACATGTCGGCAAAGTCCTAGAGATACTTCTTCTCCAATGAGAAGAGGAGATCATTCTTTAGAAGACCACCTTTCAAAATAGCCATTGCAACAAACTAATCTAAATTTTGGACCTCTAACATTGCAATATTGAAGCGGCTGACATAGGCTTGGATGGATTCCTTCTCTTTTACTTGTGTTAGTGAGCGAATCTGGTCCTCTCCTCTGATGTCGACTACTGACAAAGTGAGCCACAAACTGATAGCTCAATTGATCAAAGAAGTAAATGGTACCTAGTTTTAGAATCGAGTACTAGTTTTGCACCATGCCCTTCAGCATTGATGGGAAAGCTCAGCACAGAATTACATCTGATGCACCTATAGTAACATCATGATTCGCAAGGCTTTCAAATAGTCGATTGGATCCAAGGTTCCATCATAACTTTCAAATTATGGAAGCTTGAAGTTCGATGGAATAGGTTCTTGCATAATTTTGTGGTAAAAGATGGGTCAATGCAAATCTCATTATTTTGAGCTGAAATAGAGTTGTGGAGCTCTTCAATCCATCTATTCATTTCTTGAAGCTTTCGATCGAGATCATCATCTCGATCGTGAATCTCAAAGTATGGTGACTTTGATGGAAGCAGTGATTTTTTTAGAGTAGAATCATGCTCAGAATAGAGACTCATTGCTCTCTACTTTTCTTTTCCAGAATTTTTTGGTTGGCTTCTCTAAGTAGGCCTCCCCTGCTCTATATCCTGGTGCTCAGTGAGGGCTTATCATGTAGCATCGATGCCAGAACTTGCTGTATAGCTTGCATGGCCTCCATGAGGCTTCTCACCTATTATTCTAATAGGTTGAACTGGTCCATATCTACTGCCACTGGCTAGGGTGGTAGTGATGTTGATGACGATATCAGAGCTAAATGATTGGCCAGTTTTGGATCCGACCGAGAGGCAGTGGTGATAGATCATTGGGAGGATGCTCTTTTGGATGGCATTTTGCTTGGATGGTGGAGGTGATCGCTCAACTGGGTACTTCTTTTAGAACAAAGGCTCAATCATCCTTCCTCTAGCACCAATCCTATTAGTGCTAAAAATAAACCATTGTCGGAGATCGCTGGAGTTAGAGTCCAAGATCTCGCCAATGAAACCTGCAAAACAAAATCCTGACTGGAGGTGGATGACTCCGGCATGGATCCTCCAACGATCAAGTCAAAAACATCAACAAGAATAGAGTACATAGGAGTTAGAGAGTGCAAAGAGCACTTAAAGGAGAAAACATATCTAGAGATCTTATTTATAGATGGAGTCTATAACTGATTAATGGTGACTGCTATAACTGAATGTTAGTAGGCCATTCAGATTTTATTATAGAGAGTAAGTTGATGGTTGTTGCCACCTATTGGTTGTTAGCTATTATTTGTTGAAGTCTGGACAAAGGTCAAATACTTTCAAGCTTGACTGTAGGTCATTTGATCTGAGATTATACTATCGAAGCCTAGAATCAATTGAACTAAACTTGAAGTTTATTCTTTGGACCAAGGATGTTGAGCTTGTAGATCAGATTTTTGATTTGGATTGGAATAGGATCGCTTCAACTTTCTTAGAAGCTTGGCTATCTTCAAGGTCGGCTCTTGATGGAGGTTAGTATTTTGATCTAAAATTGTATTGTAGAAGTTCAGGTCGAAAGGAATGAGCTAAAGGGCCAGCTTGAGGGTCGGCCACTTGAACTGGATTTATAATTAGAGCATTGAGTTTGGATGAACTTGAGAGTCAAACTAGCATTGTCATTTAATTGAAACTGTAATAATGTTATTATCGCTAAGTTAATAGAGTTCGGCCATATCCAAGGTCAAATCTTGTTGAAATCTGGTATTACAGAGTGACCGTCGCTTATCCTGAGCTGAAGATCGAAATCAATCAAGTACTGAACCTTCCTAGTGGTTAAAGTTCATTTGACTAGAAGTCAGGTCATGGCAAGATTTGTTGCTATGAGTGCGTTGTTATCAAGCCTAAATCGAAGGTCGGAATTGATTGAATTTGGGGGGGCAAATCCTTTCATGTTGAACTGATCTTGGAAACTAATTTAACTGCACCTTGAATACGATTGTATCTTGAGCCCAAATAATATCTTCGGGGACCGGTAAGGTCTGACCCACTCGGACTTTGGTCAAAAATATTTTTTCCCAACATGGTTATTCCACTAAAATTCCACATCTTCCAAGTCATGATACATTGCTATATGTCAATCTTGACTTGTAGGTTCTTATGAATTAAAAATTTTAATCCAGTAATTAATTAGAAGAGTTCTAATTAATTAGAGGGCTTGAGCTATAAGTTAATTAATTTATGGGCTCGGGCTACATGTTAATTAATTAGAAGGAAACTTAGTCTTAACATGTTTTGGGCCAAATTAATTAGAAGAGTTCTAGTTAAGTTAGGTGAATATGGGTTTAGACCTACTGTTGGCTAGATGCGGAACCCAATGGGTCATGCTTATGAAATCATTGTCAAGGACCTAAGATTAGTAAGTTATTCAATTTAGACCTTGGTGAACCTAATTAAATAAATTACTAAGATGGTTCTCTCTGGGCAACACATATAATATTATAGAAAACAAATAATTTGTCTAATTTTAGAATGATTTGAATAAAAGGAGGTTAAGCCTATCATAGATTTAAGCAGCATGTTGGGTGGTAATATTTTCCTTGTCCTATGATAAAAAGCTTTATCCACATAATTATATGAGAGCAACAAAATGAAGTTAGGGTCTTTCACCATATAATTGCATGAAATAAATATATGTCCAGGTACTAGAAGAATATAGACATAAACTTTCATTCAAAATAGACTACCACAGCCATGGCAAAGGTAATAACTTCTAGAATAGGTTTGGTGGTATCATCAATACTAATATAGGGCGCATCCAATAGGCACTATGACTAGCTAAACTATGCCAAGCATTAGAGGAGACATGGATTTTAGGTAGGTTTCCACATTCATAGTAGAATAACTCTAGCATGTTTTCTTATTATCGAGTCCTATTTCAACTATAATTCTACATCGCATTTAATGCCTGAATTAGATTTAGAAGATCATGTCCTATAAATATGTGTATGACACATTGTTAGGAATGGTAACGGATAGGCTACCCACAAAATTTGCCCTATTTATATCTGAACTTACTTAAAATTCTACTATCTAAATCCATCCATCCTTAATCTGATTAGAAATTTATCTAAAATTTCTAAACCTGTCCTATCAAAAAATAAAAAATTCATCAAGCACCAAACTTGGAATCACAATATATATAAATATATATGTATATATTGTTAAGGATAACCCCTGCTCCTGTCGAAGTTTAGCAAGATGCCAAATCCTGGAGTGAACCCATCCAACGATGGCAACCATACTAGAACTTCAACCAATGAGAATTCCTGCTCCACTTAACTCCAAAACCACAGACCTTCAGCTTGGGACCGTCGGACAACCTTTCCAATTTTGATTATCAGCCCTCTCAGAACTCTAGAACTTGCAGGCTATCATGGGTTTCATCCGGATGAGCTTGAATAGTAAATATGGTTGAATCTTCTACTATGAATCTTTAACTCCCTCTGGTCGAACTCCTTTCGGACGAACTCGAACAATGACAGTAGCCATCCAAGCAATGGGCTTGAAGAATGGTTGAACTTCAAAAGGAACAGTGGATTCCCTTTAATCGCCGCCCAACCTTCTTTCGGTCGATCTTCCTTCAGATGCCCAAGCTCTTTTCGATCGATCTTCTTCCAGTCGATCTTCCTTCAGGTGCCCTAGCTCTTTTCGATCGATCTCCCTTCAGGTGCCCAAACTCCTTCTAGTCGATCTTCTTCCGATCGATCTTCCTTCAGGTGTCCAAGCTCCTTCTGGTTGATCTCCATTCAGTCAATCTCCATTTAGGTGCCCAAGCTCCTTCTGGTCGATCTCCATTTGGTTGACCTTCCTTCAATCGCCAGTCAAACTCTCGCTAGTCACCCAAAAGACTCCATCCAGTCACCTAAAGGGTTTCCTTCAGCCAAACTCCATCTAGTTGCCTAAAGAACTTCTCCAATCAAACTTCTCCTAATCGAACTCCTTCAAGCCGGACTCCTCCAGTCGAACTTCTCTAATCGAACTCCTTCCAGCTAGACTCCTTCGAGCCAAACTTCTCTAACCAAACTCCTTCCAGCCAAACTTCTTCCAGTCGGACTCCTTCGAGCTGGACTCCTCCAGTCAAACTCCTTCCAGACTCCCTCCAGTAGCCCAAAGGGCTCCTTCCAGTCAAACTTCTCTCTATTCATGGAAGGACCTCAGCATCAATTCTCAATATAATAAATATCAATCAATACTTAGAAAATCTTGGAGACATCCAAACTTCAACTATTAAATTTCAACAGACTGGTACATCATGACAACGAACACTATCCTTTGAAACAAACTCCACATGGACCCGAACGGCCCACTACCAGGAAGTTATGGCTATTACCATCAGCTTCTTATAGGCTTCATCTATATAAGAAATCCTTCAGATATATTTTTTTTTAAGCTTAAAACTCTAGTTCAATTCTCCTGAGCACACCAATTTTGTTGGCCAGAAGAGCTGGCTTTATCGTCGGAGGGTCCTGCTAGAGCCACCCCTATCTCCGATCAAGATTTGTCTTGCAAATCACCAACAGCGATCTCGTCTTTCCTAGCTCTAGCTTAGTCTAGCGTCAATTAGATTTTGCACCAACAAGATTGGTGCTAGAGAAAGAAACTTCGACCCCTTATTCTAAAAAAAGTGCTTAGTCGAATTTGCCTACTCTCTTCTTTTAATCTTTCAAGATCCATCTCTGTTTGATCTTTTTCAGTCTCAAGAATGCCACCAAAGAAGACAACCATCCAATGATCCATCACCTCCATCGTCAAATCTAAGCCAAATTCATCGACAACCACACCATCATCGACACCACAACCTCCCCCACTGATGATGATGGTAGATCCGAAGCAGTTCAACCTGTTGATGCAGCAAGTTTGAGGTCTCACCGAAATGGTGCAGGCCATGCAGCAATCCCTAGTGGCAGTCCAGCCCGAAAACTCTCCCACAAAATTTCAGAAACCAATTCAAAGAAGGCATACTTGGGTTAGTAGACCCATTACCCCTAGAAAAGAAAAATAGATAGTAGAAGATCCCTGTTCTAATCAAGACTCCTCTCTGAAAGAGACCTTCTCTATCTACAGTTGAAAGCCCTCCAAGATCCATGATTGAGATGATGCTCTCAATCAGAAGCTCCAGGATATGGATCGATGGATTAAGAAACTCCTTCATGCCCCTAGCTTACCATGATGACATCTGCACTGATCCTCCTTTCTCTATCCGAATCATGCAGGAGCCTATTCTATCGAACTTCAAGCTCTCCTAATTTGAGATCTACGATGGAACCACTGATCCGATCGACCATCTGGAGGCCTTTCGAATCATGATGCTACTCCATGGCATGCCGGACGCCATCTTATGCCAAGCCTTTTCATCTACTCTGAAGGAAGCAGCAAGAAATTGGTACTCAATACTGAAGTTGGATACAATCTTTTTCTTCAATCAAATGAGCCATCAGTTTATGGCTCATTTTGTTAGAAGCCGACGTCCCAGACAAGGCCTGGAGTTCCTCATCAATATCAAACAGAAGGAAGGAGAGTCCATCCGAGCTTATGTCAACCACTTCAATGTCACCGCCCTGGAGGTCCAGAATTTGGACCAGTCTATTGCTATGGCAGTGCTAAAGGGCGGTCTTCAGAAGAACGACCTTCTATTTTTTTTGAAGAAGAAGTACCATAGGGATTTTGCTGATCTGCTGGCTTGGGCTAAAGGTTATGCCCAAGCAAAAGAGGTCTTCAAGGCCAAGGATAATGAAGCTATAAGAAAGCAGCAAGCAGGTGAATCTGGTAAGCTTGCACTTAAAGAAAAATCGAGTGAAGGTCGATCACACTCTCGGATCCCTCCAGAGCGCAGATGAGCCTGAACTCCTTCTCGAGCTCGTCAATAAAAGAGTCCCAATCGAAGGGCATGGTGGGACTCTCCTCCTAGAAGATTTTACAACTATGCCCTCTTTAATGCTCTAAAAACTTATGTACTGAAGGAAATCAAAGAGCAGCTATCGAGGTCGAAAAGGATGCGCACTCATCCTGATAAGCGTAATCCAAATAAATACTATTTCTACCATCATGACCATGATCACGATACTGAAGAATGCATTCAGCTTCAAGACGAGATTGAGGAGCTCATCAGACGAGGTCGGCTTAGCCAATTTTTGCAATGTCAGCCCAAGGCAAGGAAAGAGTGGCTGGGAGCACTACCGCAACTAGAACCATCGAAAAGGAAGGAAAAGCAAGGAGATCGACCCCCATTGGGCATCATTAATACTATCTCTAGGGGACCTCGATGGGAGGAGGCCAGTGGATCTGAGGGGTCGGCTAAAAGATGAAGGACTGAAGAATCCATCATTTTTACTGAAGAAGATGCGTAGGGAGTTCAATTCCCATACAATAATGTAGTTATAGTTTCTTTAAATATTGCAGACTATGATGTATGCCACGTTCTCATCGATATTGCAGACTTCGTACTTTGACAAGTAGCTATCTCACAACCCCTGAATCAAGAAAAGCTTGCCCCAAATTGGGAAGGCCCATATGAAATCAAGAAGGTCGTCTGGCCCAGGACTTATCGTCTAAAAGTGCTTGGAGGAGCTAATCTTCCTCAATCATGGAACTTAAAGAATCTACGAGTATACTACCAATGTTTTCATTTCAATAAAATTTCTTTACTTTAGCATTTTTACCCTTGGTGAAAAACTATGATGATAGGAAGCAATCTCCTGAATTAATCAAAACTAATTATGTCAGAAATAAGAGGAGGACCTCATCCTGATACGAATAGAGACCTTCAGTTATTTAAGACAAGAGGAGGACAGAGACCCTTCAATGGCCCTTTTGTACTCCTACCATCCTGTTAGGAATAAGAGGAGAACCTCATCCTAACATGAGCAAGATGAAGACCTCCAGTTATTTAAGACAAGAGGAGGGAAGAGGCCCTTCAATGGCCTTTTCGTGCCCCTATCATCCTATTAAGAATAGGAGGAGAACTTCGTCCTAATATGAGCAAGATAAAGACTTCTGGTTATTTAAGACAGGAGGAGGGGAGAGGCCCTTCAATGGTCCTTTTGCACCCCTACCGTTCTATTAGGAATAAGAAGAGAACCTCATCCTAATATGTGCAAGATGAAGACCTTTGGTTATTTAAGACAGGAGGAGAGAAGAGGCCCTTCAACGATCCTTTTGCATCCCTACCATCCTGTTAGGAACAAGAGGAGAACCACATCCTAATAAGACCAAAACTAATCATGTCAGGAATAGGAGGAAAATCTTATCCTGACATGAATGGGGACCTCCAATCAAATAAGACAGGAGAAGGAGAGAAGCCCTCACAATGGCTCTTTTTGTTCTCCTATGATCATGACAAGAATAGGAGGAGAACCTCATCCTAACATGGATAAAGACCCTCAGTTATTTAAGATGGGAAGAAAATATTTTTCAACGATCATTTCAATAAAGGATGAGGCAAAGAAAATGAGAAAATCAATAGACATCGAACCCAAACAAAGTAAAAAGATGATTGAAGAAAGCATTACTTCATTAAAGTTGGAGTTCATTACAAAATGAAGGTCAGCAAGACCATGTACAGGAAAGTAAAATGGATGAGATCTTAAGAAGGAGGACTAGAGTCTTCAGACTTTGGACTGCCGACCCCTGTCTTCACCAAGGATTGCTTCAAGCTAATAACCTCTTATTCAAGTTCCTTCCTCTTCAACAAGCTTTCTATGAATAGTTTGTCAGCCCACTGAAAATTATCTTTGGACTCCCATAATTATCTTCTTAGAACCTCCAACTCAGCCTCTGCATCCTTAACAACTTGTCATTCATAGGTCATTTGGATCTTCAGCTATTGAAGTTTGGCTTTCTCCTTCTCGTACAACTAAAAAAGTTCTCCAAAGGATCTCCTTAGGGAGGTGAGCTATTCCAACTCCCTACCAACACCGACCTATTGATTGTCGGCCAAATGCTTCCAAAGATGAGTCACTTCATCTGTGGCCTCCTTAAACTCATGCTCAAGTCTAGACATCTTCTCCACCCAGCATACTCTATAACTCTTGTGCCAGGCTTCGGTGTCTTGGAGTTATTTGCTGAGCTCCAAAAATTTTTTCGACCAGTCCCAATCATACTATGCTTTATCGAAAGACCATAGCAAGCTCCCTTCCAATAATAGGATCTTTTCTTTGGCCACATTGAGCTTAACCTCAAGGAAACTTGCCTTGGACGTCAAGGCCAAGACCTTCTCGCTGCAGAGTTTCCACTCCCGTTCAAGTTCTTCAGTCAAGTGCCACTTCTTGTTGATATAATCCATGGAATCCTTTCTGTGCACTTAGCATAAGCGAGTAACCTCGATCGTTAACTCCAAGCAACTTTTCCTCAACTTTTGAAGTTCACCTTTGACTTTCTTCAATTTCTTTCAGAACTAATGAACTTCCTTCTTCAAGTTTTTTATAATAGATTTCAAGGAAACACCCTCAGGTAATGGCACGGCCTCGACCGGAGAAGAAAGGTCGAGGCTTTGCTTGCTAGAGGAATTTTGAACGACAAACATCATGAGTATGGACAAAGGAAATTTATTTACATTGCATTAAATGTTTGAATACATCAAAAAGAAAAAAGGAAAAAGTATAACTATTTAAAATTCTAAACCTTAGGAGGAATAGTAGCGGATGAGGTTGGAGCATTCTCTACCACCTCCAGCTCCTGAATAAGTTCGAGCGCTGCCACGACAGGTTCAAAGATCTCCGGGATAGGTTCAGCAACGGTAGACGTAGCACCAACTTCTACACCAGCATTGGAAGGACCGACTTCATCATCGGATTTATCCATCAAAAGGTTGAGATCTACATCCAAAAAATTCTTTGCAAACCTCCTCATGCAGATCTGGAATCCCTCTAAAAAGGGCTTCCTGGCGAAGGCAATTTTTATATCTTCCATGGCCTTGGAGGACTTGAAGTCGTTAATGGCCCGCTCCCATTTGGCACCGACCTCCTCTTCCATCTTCTTCTTCTTCTCCTTGGCCAGGATCATGGCGGCCTTCAACCCAGCCGTTGCTTTCTCCTCCCTCATTAGTGCCTCCCGAAGATGCTCGACTTCGATGGTTTGAACCTTCAAGGCCACTCTTAAATAGTCAACCTTGGTCCGAACCCTGTTGGTCTCCGCCTAGGCCTTCTAGAGAGCTTTAGAAATCTTGGCTTGGTGGAGATTAGCTATCTTCAAATGGACAAATAGGTAATGCCCCAGCTACAGAATGAAAAAAAAATTAAGTCAGAACTTTGAAAATACATCCTCCATTCGAACAAGTTCAGAAACCTCAAGGTAGGCAGTAAAGGATTTGTCGAATTGGTCTACGTGCTCCATTAGAACCATGTTATCGATAATATGTGGGAGGATGCTGCCTCTCATCAGAGAATGGATGACCTCCCGATCGTCCAAAGAAGCTTGCTCTTGGCCGAAGCTCTCACCATCGGAGTTCTCAACTTTCCTTCTAACCTTTTTGCCGATAGCCCTCTTCTTCTTCTCGATGACCTTCTCCTACTCAGAGGCACAGGAGCATCAACCTCATCAGGCAGGGCCGGGCTGGCACGGCTACGATAGTTGCTAGGATGGGCGTAGCCTGAGTCAACATGGCTGAGTTCGTCTCTCCTACACGAGCTCTCTTCAACGGCCCCTTGGTAGAACTATCCTTCCTCTTGAGACTTTATTTCTTTCGCTAGGCAATTCCGTTCTTCTAGAGTCATCTCTGCAACAGAAATAGTTGAAGTCAGAAGAAGAAATAATGCATGATAAATTAGTTATAGAACACTATCTGTTGGATCAAGAGGACTAAGATCGAGGTTAAATAAGATTTGATCATCCAAAAATTTGGAAATCAAAGGAGCTTGATTGTTCTTCAGCTTATCGACTGAGTCCTGATCTTCTTTCTCTAGTCCGAGAGCTCAACAGACCGAATCCCTCATGTGCCTCTAAGATGGAAGTCCTAACTCTAAGGAGGGGCATGAAATAAAGAAGAATTTCTTCTTCCAATTGTGAATGAAAAAAGGAGCACCCTTAAGCAATCCCTTCTTGCCGAATTGGAAAGAGATATGCAACCAATCTTTGGCAATAGGATGGTATTTGAAGGTGAAAAAGTTGCAGAACAAAGAAATGGTAGGTCGGACGTTGGCCATAATGCACAAGAAAAGAAAGCCTATGACGTACCTAAATGAGTTCAGTACAACAGAAGCAAAAGAGATATTCAAGAACCTAAAAATGGATACTACAAAAGGAGGGATTGAAAGCCAAAGTCCAGCACGAAGGGTCTCAATATATAAACAAATGCGATCCAGACGAGGAGAACAAGCTTGGTCGCTTGGATCAGAGAGTTCGAGTTCAAGCTCCAAGGGGACTCCGAACTGGATCCATACTAGAGACAAATCTTTGAGATGATGTCTATAGGGAATGGTGTCAGGAATGAAAGGATGGGATACTCCTATAGGTTCGATGTCCTTAGGGGTCGGATCCATCAAAATCGGAGGGGCTGAACTCCTAGAACCAATTGATCAGGATTCTTCAGCGGATATTTGGATCAAACTAAGCTTGAAAAAATCCTTAAAAATAAAGAAAAATAAGATGAAAATCTCTATGAAGAAATCGAAAGGATAAAATGCAAAAGATACAAAAATAATCAAAAGAAAAATTTCAAAACTAACCTAGATTGGTCGAAGAAAGGCAACGAAGCAGCTGGCATGGTGGAAATCGAGCAAGAAAGCACCTATAGGTGGAGAAAATGGAAGAAGGAATCGAAGTGCTCTCAGATGGGAGAAAGAAAACCAGGAGAAGAAAGAGAAGAACTCAAAAGAAAATGAGGCCTTGGAGGAAGAAGGCAAACCTAAATACCCTACGGAGTCCGAGGTGGTTATGATAGCAGGTCTTATCTGTCCGATCTTCAATCGACACGTGTCTCCCTCATCATGGTAGGGGACTGATGGCTGACAAAATATTAATTTCACCATACCATGGGTGGAGCTTCGATGAGAGTTTCGAAAAATTATTTTTTCAAGTCACCTCATATTAAAGAAGCTTTGATGCCAACATAGAAAATGCCAAAACTTTCCATCCAATGGACGCGGGAGACGGAAGAAGAACTTTGGCAGTTGCATTTTCTTTACTCCCTTCCTTTGAATTTCGAACTCAGAAGTAAGGAGACTAATGTTGAGGATAACCCCCCTCCTGTCGAAGTTCAGCAAGATGCCAAGTCCTAGAGTGAACCCATCTGGCGACAGCAACCATACCAGAACTTTAACCGATGAGAATTCTTGCTCCGCTTAACTCTAAAACCACAGACCTTTGGCTTGGGACCATCAGACGACCTTTCCAGTTATGATTATCAGCCCTCTTAGAACTCCAAAACCTATAGGGTATCGCAGGTTTCATCCGGATGAGCTTGAATAGTAAAGATGGTCAAATTCTTCTGCTATGAATCTTTAACTCCCTCTAGTCAAACTCCTTCCAGACGAACTCGAATAGTGACAGTAGCCACCCAAGCAATGGCCCTGAAGAATGGTTGAACTTCAAAAGGAATAGTGGATTCCCTTTAATCGCCACTCGAGCTCCTTTTGGTCGATCTTCCTTTAGGTGCCCAAGCTCCTTTCGTCGATCTCCTTCTAGCCGATCTCCCTTCAGGTGCCCAAGCTCCTTTCGATCGATCTCCTTCTAGTCAATCTTTCTTTAGGTGCCCAAGCTCCTTTCGATCGATCTCCATTCAGGTGCCCAAGCTTCTTCTGGTCGATCTCCATTCGGTCAACCTTCCTTCAGTTGCTAGTCGAACTCCCGCCAGTCACCCAAAAGGCTCCATCCAGTTGCCTAAAGGGCTTCCTTCGGTCGAACTCCATCCAGTCGCTAAAGGACTTTTCCAATTGAACTCCTCCTAGTCAAACTCCTTCCAGCTGGACTCCTTCAAGCCGAACTCCTCCAGTCAAACTTCCCCAATCGAACTCTTTCCAGTCAGACTCCCTCCAATCAGACTCCTTCAAACCAAACTTCTCCAATCGAACTCCTTCCAGCTAGACTTCCTCCAGTCGGACTCCTTCGAGCTGAACTCCTCCATTCAAACTCCTTTCGGACTCCCTCAAGTAGCCCAAAGAGCTCCTTCCAGTCAAACTTCTCTCTGTCCATGAAAGGACCTCGACATCAATTCTCAATATAGCAAATATCAATCAACACGTAGATAATCTCGAAGACATCCAAACTTCAACTATTAAATTCCAACAGACTAGCACGTCGTGACAATGGATACTATCCTCTGTAACAAACTCCACGTGGCTTCGAACAGCCCACTATCAAGCAGTTACAGCTATCACCATCAGTTTGTTACAAGCTCCATCTATATAAGGGATTCTCCAAATATGTTTTCTCTTTAAGCTCAAAACTCTGCTTCAATTCTCCTAAGCACTCCATTTCTACTGGCCAGAAGAGCTAACTTGATCATTGAAGGATCCTGCTGGAGCCACCCCCATCTCCGATCAAGACTTATCTTGTAGGTCACCGACGATGATCTTGTCTTTCCTAGCTCCAGCTTAATCTGGCATCAACCAAATTCTGCACCAACATATATATATATAAAATAAAAATGGGTATAAATTATTTGTTAAATAGTCTAAGGGGGCATTTGGTTTGTGGTAGGAATCAATAAGGATTGGAATGAGAATCGAAATGGCCATACCTTCTAATGTGTTTGGTTCTTGATTAGAATGGGAATCAGAATAAAGACTAAATACTAAGAAAAACTAGGGATTAGGTTTAAGAAAGTTGAAGCATGCTTAGTCTCCTTTAGAATCGAAATGGAAATGAAACTCTTCCAAATCAAACAACTAAAATAAGAGTCACTCATTCCCATTTCCATTCCATAGTTCAACATGCCCCAACCAAACATACACTAAATATACATAAATTTTAAGGTTTACTAATAAAGGTAAAGATTAGATGTCATTGAGATTTGGGGTTCAAGTTAACTAATAGGGTAAATTACAAAAATCCTCTTGAGTTTAGGTATAAATTACACTTACACCCAAAAGTTTGAAAAATCTACCATTATATCTTTGAGGTTTAATTTTAACCTACAAAAACCCCCCTCTGCATAGGTTAAATTATACTTACACCCAGAAGTTTGAGAAATTTACCATTATATCCTTCTTCTCTTTATGGCTCCTCACACTATCCTCTTGAATATTTTCTCAATAAGCTCCTTTTCTTTCAAAAGTTGGATAAGTTAGCTCCCTCCATCAAATTCTCATATTTATTGGCTAAAAAATATCTTCATTTAATGCTCTAGCCATTTGGAACAAGAATATAGCTGTTTGAAATGATTTGGACATATTTCTGAGTTTTTGAAAAACTAGCCATTATTTTGTCAACATTCTCTGAGTTGGCTCATCCAGATATTGAGTCAGCTCACCATAGCACTGAGTCGGCTAAATGAAACTCTAAGTTAGCTCTATAGCAAATGCTAGAAATCTAGCATTCTATCTTTCTCTTCTCGCCTGAGATTGAGTTGGTTCAGATCCTATCTTAGTTGACTCACTTGGCTACTGAGTCAGATCATTGATTTATTGGGTCAGCTTAGAAGATTTATTGATTTATACTACTTTCTATGTTCATCTTCTTTTGAGATTGAGTTAGCTCTCCTCTTCACTGAGTCGGCTAATCTCTAGAAGGGGTAGACTAAGTTGATCATTGGATCGGCTCAGATGATTGTTCTATATTTTGAAGATTTGTATCTTTACTCTCTTCTGATACTGGGTTAGCTCAGCTTCAAACTGGGTCGGCTCAAATGTGTGCCAAGCATGCCATAGGAAGTTTTATTTAGTATTTCTGGATTTTGATATGGCCTTGAGTTTTCTTGAGGATTTTGCCTTTGAGTTTCATTAAGGATATAGCCTTTTAAGATTAAGCAATTTGCAAAAGCCTACAACCATTCTCAAGTATTTCATTAGTAAACAAAATTTGTAATTAAACATCTTTTGACATCATCAAAATTAATTCTAGGACTAACACATGTCCTATTCAGAAGCAATTAGGAGTGGTGACACCGATAGGTTGTAAATGGGTCTTCAAGAAGAAGATTGGAGCTGATGGCTAAGTAGAAACCTACAAGACTAGGCTAGTAGCAAAAAGTTTCAAATAAAGATAAGGAATTGATTACGAAGAAACCTTTTCACCAGTAGCTATGCTCAAATCTATTCGAATTTTGCTTACTATAGTTACATATCATAACTATGAGATCTAGCAAATGAGTGTGAAGATTGCTTTCCTTAGTAAAAATCTTGAGGAAGAAATTTACATGCTCAACCAAATAGATTTGTCTCTAGTGGGAGGGCAAATCAAGTATGCAAGCTAAGAAAATCCACTTTTAGACTAAAATAAGCATTGGGGAGTTGGAACATCTATTTTGATGAGACAGTCAACTCATTTGACTTCATCAAAAATATGGACGAACCATGTGTGTACAAGAAGATAAGTGGGAGTGCTGGTGTTTTCTTAGTTTTATATGTAAATGATATACTACTCATTAGGAATGATATCCCAATGTTGCAATCAGATAAGACTTGGCTATTATAGAAGTTTTTTTATGAAAGACTTGGGTGAAGCATCCTATATACTTAGTATAAAGATATAGAGATCGATCTAAGAGGATGCTCCTAGTCGGGGTAAATAGATTTCGTATTGAAAAAGTTCAACAAAGATGGGCATAAGAGAGGTTACTTATCCATGAGTCATGGCATACATCTCTATACTAAGATGTCTCTTAAGACATCTGAAGAGAGAAGCAGAATGAGCACAATTTCTTATACCTTAGCTGTGGGATCAATTAGGTAAGCTATGCTATGTACTGGGCCTGATGTGGCTTATGCTTTGAGCATAATAAATAAATTTTAGATGGATCTAGGAGAGGATCATTGAAAAGCTATGAAAAATATTCTCAAGTACTTAGGAAGGATTAGATATGTTTCAATATATGGTAGATCCGATTTAAAACTAGAAGGATATATAAATTTTAGTTTTCAATCTGATCTTGATGATAACAAATCCATCTTAGGGTATGTTGACCCACCAACTAGCATCATCTTGCTCTGATACCAATTATTGTTCCTATGGCTGCTCGAAGTCACGGCCGTAGATCCGATCTCTTGCATAAATCTGGATGTTAATCCAGCAAACTGAAGAAGATCTAAGAAAGATGAGAGAAGCTAGGGTTTTGGTGTTGAAACCAGAGGAAAGAGACAAGAGAGTTAGGAAGAAAAGCTTAATTATATTTTCTTCTATTGTAAAAGTTACAATGTCCTGATTTATATACCCTAGAGTTTTCACATGAACCCTAATAAACCACAGCTTAAAAACTTCCTTAGGCTAATCCAATAAATGAAAGCACTCACCGAGTCCAAGTCTCACATGCTCTCATCTCCTGGATCAAATTCCAACCGATACATAAATTAGCCCCCTTAAGACCTCTCAAATCAGGCCTTAAGACTCCTAGGATCAACCCAGAACCTAGCCCAAAACAGACCCTCGCATAACTCTGCCCACGCACTGAGTCAGCTCAGTCTCAGCACTGATCCTATATTCTTGATGCCCCTGATCCTAAGCCATTAGGGAAAGATGCCACAGATGAAGATAAGTCCACATACAAGATGTAGCAAAATAATTTTCTTACTATCAAATGCATCATACTTACCTCTATGAGTAATAAATTACAGAGGCAACATGATGGCATGGACACTCAATCCATATTACTCAATTTAAAAGAATTTTATGAAGAGAATAGTAGAACTGCTAGATATGAGATATCTAAGCAATTATTCCATGCAAGAATGATAGAAGAAATGATAGAAGGAACATCCATACAAAATCATGTTTTGATGGTAATTGACCTAATCACTCGATTAAGTTAATTAGGTTTTATTATGGATGGAGAGTTAAGTCAAGATTTGATACTGCGATCAATTTCTGAATTATTTTCTCAGTTTATCGTAAACTATCATATGAACAAACTGAATTCTTTCTTGCCTGAGCTATTAAATATACTCAAGATAGTAGAAAGTTATATCAAGAAGGATAAGGCTCCTCTTCTTCTTATGGAAGGGATCTCCAAGAAAAAAGCAGGCAAAAAGAGTTCAAAGAAAAGGTTGAACCCTAAAGGTGGTATAAATAAGAAGAAAAAAGGAAGAAGATCTTCAGATAGACGACCTATTTTCACTACAGCAAAATAGATCATTAAAAGAGAAATTCCAAGGCTTACCTTGCAACTGTGAAGTCTGGTGCAAATAATGCACCAAAAGGTATGTATGAGATACATACTATATTATCATTAAATTCTTCCATTTTAAATTCTTAGGTATTAGATACTGGTTGTGGTTTTCATATCTGCAAATCTTTGTAGGGGCTACAAAAAATTAAGAATTTGAAGAAAGATGACTTCAAGCTCTATGGCGCTGGAAGAGAGTCTATCCAAGCAGAAGTTATAGGGACAAATATATTGAAGTTACCTTATGGGAAGATCTTAGAGCTTACAAATTATTATTATATGCCTAAGATCATTAGAAATATTATATCTATACCCTTGATATTAAAACAAGATTATAGTCTTAATGTAATGAGCGAAGGTTGCTCGATCAAATATTCTAATGAAAATATTTATTTTGGTATATTTAGCAATGTTTGTTGACTCTATTTTTGGATGACAATATATTTCATATTGATGAAAATAGAAAACATAACAGAGATGACAAAAATAATACTTTACTTTGGCATTGTCGATTAGGTCATATTAGTGAGGCTAGCATTAACAAGTTATACAAAGAAAAGTTCTTTGGTCTTTTTGATTATGAATCATTAGAAATTTGTGAATCATGTCTCATAGGTAAAATGACTAAGACTCCATTTAGTGGACATGGAGAAAGAACAAAAGAATTATTAGGACTTGTACATACGGATGTATGTGGTCCTATGACAACTCAAGCTAGAGGAGGATACTCTTATTTTATAACATTCACTAATGATTTATCTAGGTTTGGATATGTGTATCTTATGAAACACAAATTATAAATCTTTGATAAATTCAAAGAGTATCAAAGTATGGTCGAAAAATAAACTAGAGAATGTATAAAAATCCTTCGATCTGATCGAAGAGGAGAATACTTATCTAGTGAGTTTCTAGACTATCTTAAAGTGAAAGGGATTCTCTCTGAATGGACACCTCCTTATACACCATAATTAAATGGTGTAGTCGAAAGAAAAACTCGTACTTTATTAGATATGGTACGGTCCATGATGTGCTTCACTGAATTACCTATTTCCTTCTGAGGTCATGCACTGGAGATCGTAATTTATATCTTGAATAGAGTACCTTCTAAATCTGTATCTAGTACTACATATGAGATTTGGAGAAGTAAAAAATCCAATCTTAAGTATTTTAAGATATAGGGTTGTCCAGCATATGCCAAAAGAAATTTTGGACATAAGCTTGATGCTAGATCAGACGGATGTCTATTTATCAGATATCCTAAAAATAGTATAGGATATTTATTCTACCATCCTACTGAACAAAAGGTATTTGTAAGTAGGCATGCCATATTCATGAAAAAAGAATTTATCCTAGAAAAGGGCATTGGCAAAAATATTGAACTTAGTGAAGTTCAAGAAAAATAAATAGAAATTTCTCAACCAAATAATCACATAAAAGAACTAGAACATATAACTACTATCCGTAGGTCCGAAAGAGTACGACATACACCTGTGAGGTATGGGTTCATTATTGAGAATAATGAAGCTTAAGCCATTGAGAATGATGAACCTCTGACCTATATAGAAGCAGTCAAAAGTAAGGACTCTGACAAATGGCTGGCTGCCATGCAATTCAAAATGGACTCCATGCACACCAACAAAGTATGGACTTTGGTGGATGCACCAGAGAATATAACTCCTATTGGATGCAAATGGATTTTTAAAAAAAAGATTGGAGCAGATGGTCAAATTGAAACCTAGAAGGCCAGATTGGTGGCTAAGGATTTTAGGCAAAAACAGGGGATTGATTATGATAAAATATTTTTACCTATTACCATGCTCAAATCTATTCGAATTATGCTTGCCATAGCAGCATACCACGACTATGAAATATGGTAAGTGGATGTAAAAACTGCCTTCCTTAATAGTTTCCTTGAGGAGGAGGTCTATATGTCACAGCTAGAGGGATTTGAGTCAAATGAGAGATCAAATCAGGTATGCAAGCTTAAGAGATCCATTTATGAATTAAAGCAAGCATCAAGAAGTTGAAACATCCATTTTGATGTAACAGTAAAAGAGTTTGGTTTTATCAAGAATGTGGATAAACCATGTGTGTACAAGAAAACTAGTGGAAGAACCATAATCTTCTTGGTTTTGTATGTAGATGGCATACTCCTCATTGGAAATAATATCCTAATGTTACAAGCAGTCAAATTATGGCTATCAAATAAGTTTTCCATGAAAGATTTGGGAGAAGCATCCTATATACTAGGAATAAAGATCTATAGAGATAGATATAAGAGGATGCTAGGCTTATCCCAATCTAGGTACGTTAACTTAATACTGAAAAGATTCAGTATGGATGGGAGTAAAATAGGTTACTTACCCATGAGTCAAGGCATACATCTCTCTAAAAGGATGTCTCCAAAGACACCTGAAGAGAGAAATAGAATGAGTTCTATTCCTTATGCTTCGATTGTTGGATCAATAATGTATGCCATGTTATGTACAAGGCCTGATGTTGCTTATGCCTTAGGCATTGCAAGTAGATTTTAAGCTGATCCAGGAGAGGATCATTGGAAAGATGTAAAAAATATTCTTAAGTACTTAAGAAGGACTAAAGATATTTTTCTAGTACATGGTGGTTCTGATCTTAAACTAGAAGCATATTCTGACTCTAGTTTTCAATCAGACTCAGATGATATCAAATCCATATTAGGGTATGTCTTTACTCTGAATGATGCAGCAGTAAGTTGGAAGAGTACTAAGCAGCCAACTATAGCTGATTCAACTACTGAGGCAGAATATATAGCTGTAAGTGAAGCCGCCAAGGAAGCTTTCTGGATGAAGAAGTTCATCACTGAATTGGATGTTATTCCTAAAATTAAGAATTCAGTACCACTTTACTATGACAATACTAGAGCTGTTGCTCAAGCAAAGGAACCTAGGTCTCATCATAAATTCAAACACATTCTAAGATGCTTTCATCTCGTTCGTGAAATTATTGAAAGACAAGATGTAGTCATAGAACGAGTTGACACAAAGAACGACATAGCAAACCCATTTACTAAGGCTTTACCACTGCAATTGTTTGATCACCACCTTGACTGTATGGGATTAAAATATAAGGGTGATTGGCTTTAAGTGCAAGTGAGAGATTGTAAGGTATATGCCCTCAAGCCAATCAAAAATTTATTTTTGGGCTGTTCTTTGTCTTTCAAACTCATGTAATGATATTTTAAAATAAATAAAGGCATTTATTTCATCATATGTCGTATCTTATTATTTATTTAAGATTATGATGAACCCCATAAATTAAGGCTATGGTATTAGGATTATGATGAGATCATACTAGAGAGATCTAAAATCTTAAAATCCTAATTTAAATATTTCTGGTCGATGGAACATTGAGTTGGAGATCAATGTTTTCAGTAAGACTAGCACATCTTTTGTATGCTCAATTGAGAGGATGATTGATCTCACAATCACTTGTGTGTGACACTAATACAAGGATGTGGGTGCTCATTAGAGAATGAGTTTACCAAATTGATCCAAGTTTAGAATATCTAATGGAGTCTTATCTACATGTCAATAGATGGTTCTCATAGTGGAATTGTGCATATAATCTTTAGACCTGAAACTACCATAGAATCTTATATATATGAATCCATATTTTGGTTCATACTCATTCATGACTCAATCATGTATGGGATGATCTGGATATGGTAGATTATATATGAAGGTTGTGAGTAGGTTAACATGGAATCGATCACTCCTGGTAAGAGAAAATAGCATCCTGCCTGCTTCAAACAAATGATGATTCAGGAAGACTTTAATCAAAGCATGATGAAAATTAGAAATGGATTCTAATGTTTCATTAAATGAATCATCATCATAAGATTGAAAGAGAAATGAATATGATATTGGGTTTGACATATTTCCATACCCAGAGTAAGATTCAGGATGCAGGGTGATTGAATGATCTAGTTGCATGATAACTTTCCACTGAAGGATATTTTTGGTATTTCTATCAAAATTTTACATCTTCTGAAAAGTCATGATATGTTGCTAGACATCAATCATATCTTATGGGTTTGATCAAATTAAAATTTTAATTTGATCATTAAATTAGAAAGTGTTCTAATTGGTCAAACTAGGTAGGCTGGTTTTGACCTAAATCAGTTTAGTTGAATTCTAACCTGATTAGGTCAAATCACACCCAGACCCATTACTGGCTAGATGTGAAATCCAATGGGTCACACACAAAGAAAATTGATTAAGGATCTAATTGGATTAGACCATGTTTGCAAAATAAACATACTAGCACATGTAGCAAACTGTAGCACCCAGATTCAAATTGGATTCGAATTGGCTACTGATTTGGGCTAATTAAGGACCAATTTGAGCCAAATTGGATTTGGTCTTGAATTAGATTAACCTAGACTGATTGGACTTCAGTTGAAATATTACATACCAGAATCCCATGCACCAGAGAGTCTCTCTCTTGTGCGTGGAAAGTCTTTCATGCGCAAAGAGTTTTTAGCGCATGAGATTAAGTTGGTGCCTACCTTCTTTGACTTTTCCTCTTTCTCCATGTCATGTATTTTTTTTAAATGAGCATGAACATTAGATATGGGGTGCAAAAGAGTCCTATAGGTAAAAAACTTCATTTTCATTTTAATTTTTGTTGCCCAGGACTCTTTGTCGCCCAAGACTCCTTGCCGCCCTGGACTTCTTGCCGCCCTCTTTTCCTTGGCACCTCTTGGACCAAGTCAAAGTGCTTTGGGACTTTGACTATTTAAAGATTATCTCCATGCCTTCGTGCTGAATGGGCATCCCATTTTAAATCCATTGGATGGCCGTTTTATCTAATCTAAAGGATGAAAATGATGGCGCCAAGAATGAAAGCCCATGACTCTTCATAAATAACTTACGTAGAATTAGTCTAAGAGTCCTTTTGCTTTAAGGCACCTCTTGGACTGAGTCTACATATCGTTATTATTTGATGAGGCATGAGATTGGCTGAAGGAACATGAGATAATATTTTGAAAGAGCGTGATAAAATGTGTTGGCACCCTTACATACATTATAAATAAGGGTGCACACCAAGAGTCCGGAAAGGGGTGAAATTGATCTTTCTTTCTGACAAGAGTTTTCTCTTTGTCCAATTTTCTTTCTTTTCTTCTCTTGTCTAGATCTTATTCTTATAAGGATAAGAAGTCATCTTAAGACTAAGAGATTAGGAAGAAAAATTAAGAAGATAAGAAAAAAAAAGATAGATAAGGAGAGGCAAGGAAGGTGACATAAAGGCTAAGGAAGATCTTGCCTATTTAATTAAAGTTCTTATTATTAGAATTTTAATTATATATAAATCAGAGGTGCTGGTGTCTTGATCAAGTCTTCGTGTGGATCAACATTGAAGGGTGAACACATGGGCACTTGATGGAATCCCTGATGAACTGCTGCCGGCAATTAGGAATAATTCAGGGTTTAGCGATAAGAAGTATGTTCTAATACTTTTTTTATATTATAAATGCATGTTATATAACTTAATTGCTAATAAGGTGGTCCTAGGGTTTGGATTTGATTTGTATGATTTCATAATTTTGCTTTAAAATCCATGCTTCCATCCTATACACCATTCCCATCAGTGGTATCAAAGCAAGCCTTATTAGGTTAAATCATATAATACTTTGCTTATAATATAATAGCATAAATAAAAAATATGATATAATCTTTTTATTAACATATTATTTAAATGATGAGATCATATTTTTATTTATCATAATAAGATTATGATGTATATATTATTCTGTAAAGGTTGCCCTGACATAGTGGAAAGTATTCACTAGTAATGATGGTTGTCCTAGAATAATTATACATATTAATATATATTTTATCATAATTGATACTTTTATGCATTTAGTTTGATTTAAAATATGCATCGATGCCTTTTAAATCCCTCCTTAAAATTATATTAAGTTGTAGTGTAATTAATCTATAGCTGAATCAGTTGGGATGTCTAATTGATCAATCGGTGTCTAAGATAAATGGTTCATGATTGGTAAAGAGAACGTGATTCTTTAATTGATTCCATTGTCTGACCTGGCCAATTTATTGATGTCTAAGAGAAGCAATGGAGGGACTCCCACTTCTCTCTCACTTACCTGGCCGATTCGATTAATTTAATTCTAGATTGAAATGCTTAGTATTATATTCACTACATTAAGGCCTTCCTTCATACTAGGTTCTTATTATGTCCAGAACCATATTAGTTTTGTTGTGTAACCACAAGATCTATCATGGAAAATGATGTAATATTAATCTAGTGCATTGAGATGCTTACAGCATTTTGAATATACTGCTTTGTTGTGTAACCACAAAAGTAGTTATATTTCATTTTGACTGTATAGAAATGAAGGGTTCTATTTAAACTAAAACATTAAAGTTTGTTGTGCTAACACAAGGCTATTAATGTTTTAGAGGCAAAAGTTTTTTTTTTTGAGAGTTGCATAAAATGCAATTGGAAAGAGTTTCCTACCTTTGAACTTATAACAGGTTTGTTGTGCAACCACAAGACCTTTTATAAGGAATTAGGATCTTATTCTCACTAAGAAAATCAATAAGAGGGTTATGATTTTTTGATTAAATAGTGGGAGACATAATTAAATTAAAGTCCTAATTTAATTATGTTTGTCATCATGAGTTGTTTGCTTATATATTGTTCTTTATTATGTAGATTAAATGGCTTCTTCACTTTCATTGCATTCAATTTTGGATTCAAATAAATTGACTGATCAAAATTATGTTGACTGGTTGAGAAACCTAAAAATAGTACTCAGTCAAGAAAAACTCTCCTATATTCTTGATGCCCCTGATCCTAAGCCATTAGAAAATGATGCCACAGATGAAGATAAGTCCACATACAAGATGTGGCAAAATGATTTTCTTACTGTCAAATGCATCATACTTGCCTCTATGAATAATGAATTACAGAGGCAGCATGATGGCATGGACACTCAATCCATATTGCTCAATCTAAAAGAGCTTTATGGAGAGCATAGTAGGACTGCTAGATATGAGATATCTAAGTAATTATTTTATGCAAGAATGATAGAAGGAACATCCATACAAAATCATGTTTTGATGGTAATTGACCTAATCACTCGATTAAGTCAATTAGGTTTTGTTATGGATGGAGAGTTAAGTCAGGATTTGATCCTGTAATCACTCCTTGAATCATTTTCTCAGTTTGTCATAAACTATCACATGAACAAACTGAATTCTTTCTTGCCTGAGCTGTTAAATATGCTCAAGATAGTAGAAAGCCATATCAAGAAGGATAAGGCTCCTCTTCTTCTTGTGGATGGGATCTCCAAGAAGAAGGCAGGCAAAAAGGGTTCAAAGAGAAGGTTGAACCCTAAAGGTGGTATAAATAAGAAGAAAAAGGGGAAGAAGGTCTCCGGATAGACGACCTATTTTCACTGCAGCAAAATAGATCATTGGAAGAGAAATTGCAAGGCTAACCTTGCAACCGTGAAGTCTGGTGCAAATAATGCACCAAAAGGTATGTATGAGATACATACTATATTATCATTAAATTCTTTCATTTCAAATTCTTGGGTATTAGATACCGACTGTGATTTTCATATCTGCAAATCTTTGCAGGGGCTGTAGAAAATTAAGAGTTTGAAGAAAGGTGACTTCAAGCTCTATGGCGCTGGAGGAGAGTCTATCCAAGCAGAAGCTGTAGGGACAAATATATTGAAGTTACCTTATGGAAAGATCTTAGAGCTTACAAATTATTATTATATGCCTAAGATCATTAGAAATATTATATCTATACCCTTGTTATTAAAATAAGGTTATAGTCTTAATGTAACGAGCGAAGGTTGCTCGATCAAATATTCTAATGAAAATATTTGTTTTGGCATATTTAGCAATGGTTTGTTGACTCTATGTTTGGATGACAATATATTTCATATTGATGAAAATAGAAAATGTAAGAGAGATGACATAAATAATACTTTACTTTGGCATTGTCGATTAGGTCATATTAGTGAGGCTAGGATTAACAAGTTATACAAAGAAAAGTTCTTTGATCTTTTTGATTATGAATCATTAGGGAACTTGTGAATCATGTCCTCATGGGTAAAATGACCAAGATTCCATTTAGTGGACATGGAGAAAGGACAAAAGAGTTATTAGGACTTGTACATACAGATGTATGTGGTCCTATGACAACTCAAGCCAGAGGAGGATACTCTTATTTTATAACATTCACTGATGATTTATCTAGGTTTGGATATGTGTATCTTATGAAACACAAATCAGAAGCCTTTGATAAATTTAAAGAGTATCAAAGTATGGTCGAAAAACAAACTGGATAATGTATAAAAATCCTTCGATCTGATCGGGAAGGAGAATACTTATCTAGTGAGTTTCTAGACTATCTTAAAGTAAAAGGGATTCTCTCTGAATGGACACCTCCTTATACACCATAATTAAATGGTGTAGTCGAAAAGAAAAAATCATACCTTATTAGATATGGTACGATCCATGATGTGCTTCACTGAATTACCTATTTCCTTCTGGGGTCATGCCCTGGAGACTGCAATTTATATCTTGAATAGAGTACCTTCTAAATCTGTATCTAGTACTCCATATGAGATATGGAGAAGTAAGAAATCCTAATCTTAAGTATTTTAAGATATGGGGTTGTCCAGCATATGTCAAAAAAATTTTGGACATAAGCTTGATGCTAGATCAGACAGATGTCTATTTATAGGATATCCTAAAAATAGTATAGGATATTTATTCTACCATCCTACTGAACAAAAGGTATTTGTAAGTAGGCATGCCATTTTCATGAAAAAAAAATTTATCCTAGAAAAGGGCAGTGGTAGAAATATTGAACTTAGTGAAGTTCAAGAAAAAATAAATAGAAATTTCTCAACCAAATAATCACATAAAAGAACCAGAAACACATAACTCCTATCCATAGGTCTGAAAAGAGTACGACAATACACCTCTATGAGGTATGGGTTCATTATTGAGAACAATGAAGCCCAAGTCATTGAGAATGATGAACCTCTGACCTATACGGAAGCAGTCAAAAGTAAGGACTCTTACAAATGGCTGGCTGCCATGCAATCCGAAATGGAATCCATGCACACCAACAAAGTATGGACTTTGGTGGATGCACCAGAGGATATAAATCCTATTGGATGCAAATGGATTTTTAAGAAAAAGATTGGAGCAGATGGTCAAATTGAAACCTATAAGGCCAGATTGGTGGCTAAGGGTTTTAGGCAAAAATAGGGGATTGATTATGATGAAACATTTTCACCTGTTGTCCATGCTCAAATCTATTTGGATTATGCTTGCCATAGCAGCATACCACGACTATGAAATATGGCAAATGGATGTAAAGACTGCCTTCCTTAATGGTTTCCTTGAGGAGGAGGTCTATATGTCACAGCCAGAGGAATTTGAGTCAAATGAGAGACCAAATCAGGTATGCAAGCTTAAGAGATTCATTTATGGATTAAAGCAAGCATCAAGGAGTTGGAACATCCATTTTGATGTAACAATAAAAGAGTTTGGTTTTATCAAGAATGTGATGAACCATGTATGTACAAGAAAACTAGTGGGAGAACCATAGTCTTCTTGGTTCTGTATGTAGATGACATACTCCTCATCGGGAATGATATTCCCAATGTTACAATCAGTCAAATTATGGCTATCAAATAAGTTTTTCATGAAAGATTTGGGAGAAGCATCCTATATACTAGGAATAAAGATCTATAGAGATAGATCTAAGAGGATGCTAGGCTTGTCCCAATCTAAGGTACATTGACTTAATACTGAAAAGATTCAGTATGGATGGGAGTAAAAGAGGTTACTTTACCCATGAGTCAAGGCATACATCTCTCTAAAAAGATGTCTCCAAAGACACCTGAAGAGAGAAATAGAATGAGTTCTATTCCTTATGCTTCGGCTGTTGGATCAATAATGTATGCCATGTTCTGTATAAGGCCTGATGTTGCTTATGCATTAGGCATTGCAAGTAGATTTCAAGCTGATCTAAGAGAGTATCATTGGAAAGCTATGAAAAATATTCTTAAGTACTTAAAAAGGACTCAAGATATTTTTCTAGTATATGGTGGTTCTGATCTTAAACTATAAGCATATTCTGACTCTAGTTTTCAATCAGACTCAGATGATAGCAAATCCATTTTAGGATATGTCTTTACTCTGAATGGTGAAGCAATGAGTAGAAAGAGTACTAAGCAGCCAACTGTAGCTGATTCAACTACTAAGGCAGAATATACAGCTGTAAGTGAAGCCACCAAGGAAGCTATCTGGATGAAAAAGTTCATCACTGAATTGGATGTTATTCCTAAAATTAAGAATCCTGTAGCACTTTACTGTGACAATACTGGAGCTATTGCTCAAGCAAAGGAATCTAGGTCTCATCATAAATCCAAACACATTCTAAGATACTTCCATCTCGTTCATGAAATTATTGAAAGATAAGATGTAGTCATAGAATGAGTTGACACAAAGAACAACATAGCAGACCCATTCACTAAGGCTTTACCACTGTAATCGTTTGATCGCCACCTTGATTGTATGGGATTAGAATATAAGGGCGATTGGCTTTAAGTGCAAGTGGAAAATTGAAAGGTATATATGCCCTCATGCCAATCAAAAATTTATTTTTGGGCTGTTCTTTGTCTTCTAAATTCATGTAATGATATTTTAAAATAAATAAAGGCATTTATTTCATCATATGCAGTATCTTATTATTTATTTAAGATTATGATGAATCCCATAAATTAAGGCTATAGTTTTAGGATTATGATGAGATCATACCAGTGAGACCTAAAATCTTAAAACCCTAATTTAAACATTCTTAGTCGATGGAACATTGAGTTGGGGATCAATGTTTTCAATAAGACTAGCAAATCTTTTGTATGCTCAATTGAGAGGATGATTGATCTCATAATCACTTGTGTATGACACTAATACAAGGATGTGGGTGCTCATTAGAGAATGAGTTCACTGAATTGATCCAAGTTGAGAATATCTAATGGAGTCTTATCTACATGTCAATAGATGGTTCTCATAGTGAAATTATGCATGTAATCCTTTGACCTAAAACTACCATAGAATCTTATATATATGAATCCATATTTTGGTTCATACTCATTCATGACTCAGTCATGTACGGGATGATCTGGATATGGTAGATTATATATGAAGGTTGTGAGTAGGTTAACATGGAATCGATCACTCCTGGTAAGAGGAAATAGCATCCTGCCTGCTTCAAACAAATGATGATTCAGGAAGACTTTGATCAAAGCATGATGAAAATTAGAAATGGTTTCTAATGTTTCATTAAATGAATCATCATCATAAGATTGAAAGAGAAATGAATATGATATTGGGTTTGACATATTTCCATACCCAGAGTCATATTCAGGATGCAGGGTGATCGAAGGATCTAGTTGCATGGTAACTTTCCACTGAAGGATATTTTTGGTATTTTTATCAAAATTTCACATCTTTTGGGAAGTCACGATATGTTGCTAGACATCAATCATGTCTTGTGGGTTTGATCAAATTAAAATTTTAATTTGATCATTAAATTAGAAAGTGTTCTAAATTAAGTCAAACTTGGGTTGGCTAGTTTTGACCTAAATCGATTTAGTTGAGTTCTAACCAGATTAGGTCAAATCACATCCAAACCCACTACTGGCTAGATGTAGAACCTAATGGATCACACACAAAGAGAATTGATTAAGGATCTAATTGGATTAGACCATGTTTGCAAGATGAACATGCTAGCACATGTAGCAAACCCTAGCACCTAGATTCGAATTGGATTCAAATCGGCTTTCGATTTGGGCTAATTAAGGACCAATTTGAGCCAAATTGGATTTGGTCCTGAATTGGATTAATCTAGACTGATTGGGCTTTAGTTGGGACATCACATACCAGAATCCCATGCACCAGAGGGTCTCTCTCTTGCACATGAGAAGTCTTTCATGCGCAAAGAGTTTTTGGCACATGGGATTAAGTTGGCGCCTACCTTCTTTGACTTTTCCTCTTTCTCCATGTCGCGTATTTTTTTTAAATAAGCATGGACATCAGATATGGGGTGCAAAAGAGTCCTTCTATAGGTAAAAAACTTCATTTTCATTTTAATTTTTGTCGCCCAAGACTCATTGTCGCCCAAGACTCCTTGCCGCCCTGGACTCCTTGCCGCCCTCTTTTCCTTGGTGCCTCTTGGACCAAGTCAAAGTGCTTTGGGACTTTGACTATTCAAAGATTATTTCCACGTCTTCTTGCTGAATGGGCGTCCCATTTTAAAGCCATTGGATGGCCTTTTTATCTGATCTAATGGATGAAAATGATGGCGCCAAGAATAAAAGCACGCGACTCTTCATAAATAACATACGTAGAATTAGTCCGAGAGTCCTTCTGCTTTAAGGCACCTCTTAGACTAAGTCTACATGCCGTTATTATCTGATGAGGCATGAGATTGGTTGAAGAGACATGAGATAATATTTTGAAAGGGCGCAAGAAAATGTGTTGGCACCCTTACGTACATTATAAATAAGGGTGCGCACCAAGAGTCCGGGAAGGGGTGAAATTGATCTTTCTTTCTGACAAGAGTTTTTTCTTTGTCCAATTTTCTTTCTTCTCTTCTCTTGTCCAGACCTTGTCCTTATAAGGATAAGAAGTTATCTTAAGACTAAGAGATTAGGAAAAAAAATTAAGAAGACAAGGAAAAAGAAAGATAGATAAGTAGAGGCAAGGAAGGTGACATAAAGGCTAAGGAAGGTCTTGCCTATTTAATTAAAGTTCTTATTATTAGAATTTTAATTATATATAAATCAAAGGTGCTGATGTCTTGATCAAGTCTCCGTATGGATCAATGTTGGAGGGTGAACATGTGGGCACCTAATGGAACCCCTGACAGACTGCTACCGGCAATTAGGAATAATTTAGGGTTAGCGATAAGAGGTATGTTCTAATACTTTCTTTTATATTACAAATGTATGTTATATAATTTAATTACTAATAAGATGGTCCTAGGGTTTGGGTTTGATTTGTATGATTTCATAATTTTGCTTTGAAATTCATGCTTTTGCCCTGTACATCATTCCCATCAGCCGCCTCCACCCTAGGACAACTCCTATCCTAGTCCTAGAACCACACCTATCCTAACCTCCCCGAG
>QRFJ01003378.1:0-37659 GCA_006176705.1 Cocos nucifera | reverse complement strand
TATCTTGAGCCCCGATCAGATTGGGTTAATGAACTCGTCAAATAGTCTTGTCAATGATGTAATCATTCGATTCGAGTCCAATGTGAAATCCTAAATAGAAACTCTTTCTATTATTTCACTCTACCATGGCCATGGATTTCTGGACTTGATTCTCATGATCATCATAGGGCTACTCCTCTACCACCGAGGTAGATAGATTCCATCTTGATGCAATCCAGTTCCTACAATGAACATGCTATAGCCAACATACACCTCAGGATTCATATGGCTAGGACCGAGTAATGGTGTAAAACTATAACACCCTCAAGGTGAATGCCGATGCATCTCAGGTCAAAGAACAGACACACCACTCAGCCGAGTCAGTCATTACGAGAAGGTAGACTTCCTAATGACTACTCGAGTGGTCACGCTCAGGCCCCTCGTTCTCTAATGAGTACTTACTCTCTCCGGTGTCTCACACCGTAGACTCAAGACTCATCTACTAAAGAGAAGCGATTGTACACCAACCTTCCGGATCAATCACCATCCTCGTGATGATCCTATGGTCAGGAGCAATTTATGAGTTAATAATGATTATTCATGCTTAAATTTTCAACTCTTGAAAATATGAATTATCATTACCATTAACTCAAAGGATGTATCACAGACACTAAATACACATATGTGATAGAAAATAATCCATTTTATTATTTATAGTCAAAATTATAATTTTGCCCTAGAAGTGTATTACAAGTGTCAGCCAATTCTGGCTTCTAGGGCACATATATCTAACAATCTCCCACTTGTCCTAAAGCCAATTGGCTACAAGTCTAAGTCCCATCTTCTCAAGGTGGGCTTCGATCTTCTGCTGGTCCAATGGCTTTGTAAGTGGGTCTGCCACATTATTGCGGAGTTGACTTCTTGACCTCAATGTAATTTCTCAGGTAATCTGAGATGATATCGTCAATTCTTGGTTTTGGTGAGACGGCTCCTTAGCAAGGGCTATGGCGCCATTGTTGTCGCAGATTGATGGCATTATCCAATTTCTGAGCAAACTTTACCAAATGCTTCCTTTGCTCTGATACAGCGATATATTCTGCTTCCATGTGGACTGCTATCAATTTGCTTGGAACTTTTCAGCTGACAGTCACCATTGCACACAAAAGACTTCCAGATGTCGACTTTCGATCATCTATATCGGACATGAAATCCGAGTCTGTGTATCTTGGACTTGGAGTTCTCCATTACCAAAGACCAACATCATATCCTTAGTTCTTCTCAAGTACTTAAGGATATACATTTCACAGAAGTCCAGTGTTCTTCACCTGGATTTGACTGATATCTGCTTGTGACACTCACAGCATGGGCTATATCAGGTCGTGTACATAGCATGGCATACATGAGGCTCCCTATTGCAGAAGCATAAGGGATCTTGCTCATGCGTTCTATTTCCTCAGGTGTGCTGGGGCACATCTTCTTGGAAAGATGAATACCATGTCTGAAGGGTATTAATCCCCTCTTAGAGTTTTCCATACTAAACCTCTTTAGTACTTCCTCTATGTACATCTTCTGTGAAAGTCCTAGCATCCTATTCGGTCTATCCCTATAGACCTTAATTCCTAGAATAAAGGATGCTTCACCTAGGTCTTTCATGGAGAATTCCTTTGGACAACCACATCTTGACTGATGTCAACATGGAAATATCATTCCCAATAAGGAGGATGTCATCCACGTACAATACGAGGAAGACAACAGCGCTCCCACTGACCCTTTTGAAAACACACATGGTTCCTCTTCATTTTTGATGAAAACCAAACTTTTTTGATCACATCATTGAAATGAGTGTTCCAGCTCCGAGATGCTTGCTTAAGTCCATATATGGACCTTTGCAGCTTGCAAACCTTGTGATCAGTATCACTGGATGTGAAACCTAGCGGCTGTTCCATATAGATATCTTCCTCAAGATATCCATTTAAGAATGCCGTTTTCACGTCCATTTGCCATATTTCATAATCGAAATAGGCTGCAACAGGCAAGCAATGTGCGGATGGATTTTAGCATAGCTACTGGGGAAAAGGTATCCTGATAGTCAATGCCTTCACGTTGACTATAACCTTTTGCCACCAGTCTAGCCTTGAATGTCTCCACATTCCCATCTGCACCAATCTTTCTCTTGAAGATCCATTTACACCCAATAGGTACTATACCTTCTGGTGGATCTACCAAGGTCCAGACTTGGTTTGAGTGCATCGAGTCGAATCTCTGACTTCATTGCCTCAAGCCATTTCTCGGAGTCGATATCTGATATCGCCTCGTTGTAGGTTTTGGGATCATCACCATGAGCACCATTACCTACGAGGAACATTTCCTCTACGTCCTCTGAAATAATACCTAAGTATCTTTCAGGGGGACGGAAAACTCTTTTCCGATCTACGAGGTGGAGGAGGTAGTGTTCTTATTGGCTCAACCTGATTTGGTTCCACTTGGTCCTTAGCTCTTTCTGCTTGTGAGACTTTCTCATCAAGCTTAATCTGCTTTTCCAATGCCGCTATCTTGAATAAACTATTTTTCAAGAAAGATGGCATGTCGACTCACAATCACATTGTGGTCTTCTGGAATGTAGAAATAGTATCCTAATGACTCTTTAGGATATCCTATGAATCGAGCTCTGAAAGGACCTAAACTCTAACTTGTCCGCTTGTTGTCTTTTGACATAAGCCGGACAACCCCAAATTCTGAGATGACTCAGACTTGGTTTCTTACCGTGCCATATCTCATACGGTGTGGTAGGAACGGTTTTAGAGGGAACCCTATTCAGTAAATAGATTGAAGTTAACAATGAATGTCCCCAAAGAAAATCGAGAGGTCTGTGAAGCTCATCATGGATCGAACCATATCCAATAGAGTCCGATTTCTCCATTCTGAAAACCCCGTTGAGTTGAGGTGTTCCTGGTGGAGTCCATTGAGAGACTATGCCATTTTCCTTAAGATAGTCTAGGAATTCCCGGCTAAGGTATTCACCTCCTCGATCTGATCGAAGAACCTTAATGGGTTTTTCAGTTTGTTTTTCTACTTCATGTCTGAATTCTTTGAACTTTTCAAAAGCTTCAGACTTGTGTCTCATAAGATACACATACCCATACCTAGACAGATCATCGTAAAGGTAATGAAGTAGACAAAATTGCCTCTAGCCGGCACATCAAATGGGCCGCACACATCAGTATGTACTAGGGCAAGGAGATCTGTGGCCCTCTCCCCATGTCCAACAAAAGGGAGTTTAGTCATTTTGCCTTGAAGACAGGATTCACAAGTTGGATATGACTCGGAAAGTCAATGGACTCAATAGCCCATTTTTCTCCAATTTGTTGATCCTATCTTCTGCTATATGACCTAATCTCAGGTGCCATAGATATCTGTCGTTTGGACTATCCCTAGGTCGTTTGGCATTCACGTTTTGCTCGATAGTTAAAATAGGTACATCAATATGCAACTGATAAAGACCATTAACAAGGAAACCATTTGCAATTTTATTTCTTTCATAAAGAATGTTACAATGGTCCTTAAAGAAGGTGATCACATAACCTTCTTGTGCTAAGCATGAAACAGAAATCAAATTCCTGCTAGCTGCAGGCACATAATAACAGTCTTTTAAAACTAAGTCTAAACCAGATGGTAATCGAAGAGGGTATGTTCCCACGGCTACTGCAGCAACTCTTGCTCCATTACCGATGCGTAGGATCATGTCTCCATCCCTCAGCCTCCTGCTATCCTCAAGACCCTGCATAGAAGTGCACAGATGAGCACTAGAACCAGAGTCAAGCACCCAACTGGATGCAGAAGAAACCGTAAGGTTAGACTCAATAACGAGCATACCTCCAGAAGGACCTTCCTTCTTGTTCTTTAGGGTGGCCAGGTAAGTAGGGCAGTTCCGCTTCCAATGGCCGTCGCTGTTGCAATGGAAACACTTTCCTTTGCCATCGGCCTTTTTCTTCGATTCTACCTTCTTCTTCTTTGATCCTTCCACCTTTTGCTTTTTCACAGACTTCTTTTTCTTTCCATAAGACTTTCTTTTGGAAGAAGTCCGTTCCATAGCAAGAACTGAGCCTTTAGAACCTTTCATAGAAAGCTCAGCGGTAACCAGCATATTCATCAACTCGGCCAAGGAATTTTGAAGTTTATGCATGTGGTAATTCATGATGAATTGCCCATATGCATCAGTCAAGGATTGCAGAATAATATCGTTCTGCAAGTCCAAGTCCAACTTCACACCGAGCTTCTCAAGCTCTTCCATGTCCTTGATCATTGTCAGACAGTGATCTTGGACTGACTGCCCATCACGCATCTTAGCCTTAAAAAGTCATTTTGTGACTTGATATTTGGCTGCGCGACTCTGTTCACCAAACATCTCCTGCAGGTGAGCCAACATTTGGCGAGCAGTCCCGATATCTTCATGTTGGCGCTGGAGCTCATCAGACATCGAGCCCAACATGTAGTATCTGGCCTTATTGTCTTCGTCAATCCATTTTTCCAGAGATGCTCTCTGTTCAGTGGATGGACGAGCTGGTAATGGTGGGAGGGTCCTGGTCCAAAACATGTGTTAACTTCTCTGAACCCAAAATAATTTTGTAGTTCCTGAGCCAATCTTTATAATTGGGTCCAGTCAGTCTATGTGTGTCTAGGATACGTGCCAGTGGGTTGGATGCAGACATTTTCCTGTAGAGAGTCAAAGATTCTAGTTAGATACTGTAATTTTGACTTGACCAATTTATTTAGAGATTTTATTTTTAAATAAATTAGCTCCCACTATTTTCTCGGATCCCTACACTCCCTCTGTAGAGATGCGAAAATCTCCACGATTGATGATTTCTAGTGGGTGGTGCGGTCTCACCAACTGACTCATCACCTCACCTAACAGTTATTGGTGATGGGTTAGCCAATGAGTGAACAACTCTTGTTCAATGATTCTCTAATCATGGTGCACCCAAACTTGGTCTCTAATTCATGAATCTCACCGTATCCGGAATATTGATCCACTCCTTAGTTAAGTCAGACCCACCATTTGCATAGACTGGGTTCCTAATTGGGTCTCTCACCGTATCCAGAATATTGAGCCCAACTCATCCTCCAGCCCATAGCATCCAATGCCTAATAGACATGGTTGCATCTTTCCGATGCAACTGAGCCACTGTATCCAGCCGAGAATCAACAAGGCCCACAACAATGGTGGAAGACCTCGGACTTAATCTTTTCTTAGGGAAGAATTGATTCAGGTCTCATTAAACTAGACTTGGCTTAGTCATAACAATTATGACTAACCTAGTGGCATGGGTCAGCTCGGATTATTGACCACCTCAGATCAGAACTGTGTCAACAGATATGGCCAGGTAAGTGAGACCGGTGGAAGGAATATGCCGTTAACTCGCACAAGAACGCATTCAGGTCGAGTAGCTTCCAATTAAAAACCAGTCGGTCGTCTATGCCAAACTTACCTTAGACACCAAATTGTTGAGTCAGAACCAATTGGGTTAGCCTACAATCCAGACTCTAACCTCTGAGCCTAATTAGGTCTTGCTTGATCGTGACTCGATCTTGACCCAGACTTAATCCTATTAGGCTGGTCAATTTAAGCATTGTTGATCCCATCTAACCAACTCTTGATTCGATTTGATCAACCGCTTAGACCTAATTGAGCTACCCAAGCCCGAACCCAGTATTATGAATATGTCTTAGATCTAAAATTCTCAATTTTAGACCTAATTAATATTCCATAAACTTAATTCTTAATTAAGTTGGATTCATAAATAAAATATAAACAATAAATCCTAGGGTTTCAGGATCTAGGGTTTTGCAGAAAGTAAGTTTTGGGTTTCTGATTAAGGACGAACACGCAGCACCCCTACACGTCATAAGAACACCCCATCGAATGGGAAGAGAGGCCTTTAAACCCTTCTTCGTTCTTATGACCGGACGGCCAAGAGGAACGCCTTAATCAGGAACATGTAAATCTACAAAACAGTTATAGATCTATATCATATATCTCATATACAAATTTAGATCTAATCAAGGCATATTTTGCATACATCTCATGTATCATAATCATGCATGTTTTCAGATCTAAATTATCACATAATAATCTAAAAAATTAGATTTAAATTGATCTAATCAAAATAAATTCTAATCTAGACAATTATGTAGAACTATTCTACAACTAGTCTAGTCATGCATCTATCATATCTCATATGATATTCAAAAATTAAATAATTTTTATTCGCTATTTTTTAGATGTTATTATAACATTTATAATATCAAAAAATAGTAAATAAAAAGATCTAAAACATGATTTAATCAGATTAAATCAAAGACATGCAAAACTATTCTATAGAACTATTCTATTCTAGAACTAGTCATGCATATCTTCATGTTCTTAGATCCAAATCATTTAATTTTAATTTTTTTGATTTCAGATCTGATCACATCTCATGTGACATCTAAAATCACTTTATTTTACTAATTAAAATAAAATTAAAATTAGATCTAAATAATTTAGAACCATGGCTCTGATACCAGTTGAAGGAAAATCCTGATTTTCCGGTCCAGGTTCGTCCAGATCTGATTAGATCAAGAGATATATTTCCAAAAATTTTCTCTTGATCTCAATCAGATCTTGATATGTTTCATATCTAATTCTTATTATTTTAATAAATAAAATAAAATAAGATAAATTAAATCAAATTTAATTTACCTGATTTGGGTAATCCTATTACCCTGTAGATGATCCTGATTGCAGCGGAAGGTTCTGGATCTTAGCCACGCAAGCGCCTGGCCTCTACCGGTATCCACTCGGGTTGGATCTGGAGATCCTCTTCTTCTCTATCACATCTCCAAAAATCAGATCTGGATCTGATCTGGAGGATCTTCAAAACTCTTTTGAAGATCTGCAGTCGTCCTTTTGGCTTGGACAACCTTCAGTCAGACCATATGAAGGCCTCTGATTGAGCACAAACTCCTTTGGCTCAGTCAGGACAACTTATTTATGATAGTAAAAGAAGAACATTAGGTTCAATCGAGTGCTAGCACAATTTTCTTGAACCTAATTGAATCTCATTCAGATCAATTGAACTAGATCAGTTCAATTTATGATCACCAGATTCAAACCCTTGTTTGTGTGACCCAGTTAGGTTCAGTTCTGTATGGTAATGGGATATGTCATGATCTCTATCATAGACATCATCGAAACTCCTTTCGATGGATCAGAACTCTTCTGAATTCGAACAGCTAGAATGATCGATCATCTAAATCATTCTAATTGCTCCCAAAATCCACCAGTGACACCTAGCAGTATATGGTGGCAACCCATCAGAGCTGAATGCGAACCTCTTGGTGCAGCTACCTGTGTGATTCAGTTCTTCTATCTTGAGCCCCGATCAGATTAGGGTTAAGGTGAACTCGTCAAACCCTAGTCTCCATCATATGATGTAATCATTCGATTCGAGTCCAATGTGAAAATCTAAATAGAAACTCTTTCTATTATTTCACTCTACCATGGCCATGGATTTCTGGACTTGATTCTCATGATCATCATAGGGCTACTCCTCTACCACCGAGGTAGATAGATTCTATCTTGATGCAATCCAGTTCCTACAATGAACATGCTATAGCCAACATACATCTCAGGGTTCCATATGGCTAGGAGACCGAGTAATGGTGTAGTCAAACTATAACACCCTCAAGGTGAACTGCTGATGCATCTCAGATCAAAGAACCAGACACACTACTGCAGCATCGAGTCAGTCATTGACGAGAAGGTAGACTTCCTAATGACTACTCGAGGTGGTCACGTTCGGTGCCCTCGTTCTCTAACGAGTACCTGTACTATCGCTCCGGTGTCTCCACACCGTAGACTCAAGACTCATCTACTAAAGAGAAGCGATCGTACACCAACCTTCCGGATCAATCACCATCCTCGTGATGATCCTATGGTCGGGAGCTGTTTATGAGTTAATAATGATTATTCATGTCTTGAATTTTCAACTCTTGAAAATATGAATTATCATTATCATTAACTCAAAGGATGTATCACAGACACTAAATACACATGTGTGATAGAAAATAACCCATTTCATTAATTATAGTCAAAATTACAATTTTGCCCCTAGAAGTGTATTACAAGTGTCAGCCAATTCTGGCTTCTAGGGCACATATATCTAACAATAATTACAATATCTAACTACAATCTTCGACTCTCTATAGAAAAATGTCTGCTTCCAATCCATTAGCACGTATCCTGGACACACACAGACTGATCGAATCCAATTATAAAGATTGGCTCAGGAACTACAAAGTCATTTTGAGTTCCGAGAAGTTAACCCATGTATTGGATCAGGATCCTCCCACCTTACCAGTCCATCTATCCACTGAACAGAGAGCATCTCTGAAAAAATGGATAGACGAAGATAATAAAGCCAGATATTACATGTTGGGCTCGATGTCTAATGAGCTCCAGTGCCAACATGAAGAAATCAGGACTGCTCACCAAATGTTGGCTCACCTGCAGGAGATGTTTGGTGAACAGAGTCGCACAGCCAAGTATCAAGTCATGAAATGACTTTTTAAGGCTAAGATGCGTAATGGACAGTCAATCCAAGATCACTGTCTAATGATGATCAAGGACATGGAAGAGCTTGAGAAGCTCGATGTGAAGTTAGACTTGGATCTGCAGAACGATATTATTCTGCAATCCTTGATCGATGCATATGGGCAATTCATCATGAATTACCACATGCATAAACTTTAAAATTTCTTGGTCGAATTAATGAATATGCTGGTCACCACTGAGCTTTCTATGAAAGGTTCTAAAGGCTCAGTTCTTGCTATGGAATGGACTTCTTCTAAAAGAAAGTCTTATGGAAAGAAAAAAAAAGTCTATGAAAAAGCCGAACGTGGAAGGAGCAAAGAAGAAGAAGGCAGAGCCGAAGATGAAAGCCGCTGCCAAAGAAAAGTATTTTTATTACAATAGCGATGGCCACTGAAAGCAGAACTATCCTACTTACCTGGCCACCCTGAAGAACAAGAAGGAAGGTCCTTCTGGAGGTATGCTCATTATTCGAGCAAAACGTGAATACCAAATGACCTAGGGATAGTCCAAACGACAGATATCTATGGCACCTAAGATTCGGTCATATAGCAGAAGATAGGAATAACAAATTGGAGAAAAATGGGCTATTGAGTCCATTGACTTTCGAGTCATATCCAACTTGTGAATCTTGTCTCCAAGGCAAAATGACCAAACTCCTTTTTATAAGACATGAGGTGAGGGCCACAGATCTCCTTGCCCTAGTATATACTGATGTGTGCGGCCCATTTGATGTGCCAGCTAGAGGTAATTTTGTCTACTTCATTACCTTTACTGATGATTTGTCTAGGTATGGGTATGTGTATTTTATGAGACACACGTCTGAAGCTTTTAAAAAGTTTAAAAAATTCAGATATGAAGTAGAAAAATAAACTAAAAAATCCATTAAGGTTCTTCGATCAGATCGAGAAGGTGAATACCTTAGCCAAGAATTCTTAGACTATCTCAAGGATAATGGTATAGTTTCTCAATAGACTCCACCAGGAACACGCCAACTCAATGGAGTTTCAGAATGGAGAAATTGGACTCTATTGGATATGGTCCGATCCATGATGAGCTTCACAGACCTCTCGATTTTCTTTAGAGACATTCATTGTTAACTTCTATTTATCTACTAAATAGAATTTTCTCTAAGATCGTTCCTACCACACCGTATGAGATATGGCATGGTAAGAAACCAAGTCTGAGTCATCTCAGAATTTGGGGTTGTCCGGCTTATATCAAAAAATAACAAGCGGACAAGTTAGAGTTTAGGTCCCTTAGAGCTCGATTCATAGGATATCCTAAAGAGTCATTAGGATACTATTTCTACATTCCAGAAGACCACAATGTGATTGTGAGTCGACATCCCATCTTTCTTGAAAAATAGTTTATTCAAGATAGCGGCATTGGAAAGCAAATTAAGCTTGATGAGAAAGTCTCATAAGTACAATGAGCTAAGGACCAATTGGAACCAAATTAGGTTGAGCTAATAAGAACACTACCTCCTCCACGTTGTAGATCGGAAAGAGTTTTCCATCCTTTTGAAAGATACTTAAGTATTATTTCAGAGAAAGTAGAAGAAATGTTCCTTATAGGTAACGGTGCTCATGATGATGATCCCAAAATCTACAACGAGACGATATCAGATATCGACTCCAAGAAATGGCTAGAGGCAATGTAGTCAGAAATTGACTTGATGCACTCAAACCAAGTCTGGACCTTGGTAGATCCACCAGAAGGTATAGTACCTATTGGGTGTAAATGGATCTTCAAGAGAAAGATTGGAGTAGATGGGAATGTGGAGACATTCAAGGCTAGACTAGTGGCAAAAGGTTATAGTCAATATGAAGGCATTGACTATCAGGATACCTTTTTCCCAGTGGCTATGCTAAAATCCATCCGTACGTTGCTTGCCGTTGTAGCCTATTTCGATTATGAAATATGGCAAATGGATGTAAAAACGGCATTCCTAAATGGATATCTTGAGGAAGATATCTATATGGAACAGCCGCTAGGTTTCACATCCAGTGATACTGATCACAAGGTTTGCAAGCTGCAAAGGTCCATATATGGACTTAAGCAAGCATCTCGGAGCTGGAACACTCGTTTCAATGATGTGATCAAAAAGTTTGGTTTCATCAAAAATGAAGAGGAACCATGTGTTTTCAAAAGGGTTAGTGGGAGCGCTGTTGTCTTCCTCGTATTGTACGTGGATGACATCCTCCTTATTGGGAATGATATTTCCATGTTGACATCAGTCAAGATGTGGTTGTCCAAAGAATTCTCCATGAAAGACCTAGGTGAAGCATCCTTTATTCTAGGAATTAAGGTCTATAGGGATAGATCGAATAGGATGCTAGGACTTTCACAGAAGATGTACATAGAGGAAGTACTAAAGAGGTTTAGTATGGAAAACTCTAAGAGGGGATTAATACCCTTCAGACATGGTATTCATCTTTCCAAGAAGATGTGCCCTAGCACACCTGAGAAAATAGAACGCATGAGCAAGATCCCTTATGCTTCTGCAATAGGGAGCCTCATATATGCCATGCTATGTACACGACCTGATATAGCCCATGCTGTGAGTGTCACAAGCAGATATCAGTCAAATTCAGGTGAAGAACACTGGACTTCTGTGAAATGTATCCTTAAGTACTTAAGAAGAACTAAGGATATGATGTTGGTCTTTGGTAATGGAGAACTCCAAGTCCAGGGATACACAAACTTAGATTTCATGTCCGATATAGATGATCGAAAGTCGACATCTGAAAATCTATTTGTATGCAATGGTGGTGCTATCAACTAAAAGAGTTTCAAGCAAACTGTGATAGCAGATTCTACCATGGAAGCAGAATATATCGCTTCATCAGAGGCTGCGAAGGAAGCATTCTGGTACAAAAAGTTTGCTGCAGAAATTGAAGAAATGCCATCAGATGCCATTCCTCTATACTGCAACAATAATGGTTCCATAGCTCTTGCTAAGGAGCCGAGGTGTCACCAGAAATCCTGCACATTGAGCGGCGATACCACCTCATCCGCGATTACCTCAAGAAGGGTTACGTCGAGGTCAAGAGAGTTGACTCCATAGATAATGTGGTAGACCTGCTTACAAAGCCGTTGGGCCAGCAGAAGATCGAAGCCCACCTTAAGAAGATGGGACTTAGACTTGTAGCTAATTGGCTTTAGGATAAGTGAGAGATTGTTAGATATATGTGCCCTAGAAGCTAGAATTGGCTGACACTTATAATACACTTCTAGGGGCAAAATTATAATTTTGATAAATATCAATAAAATAGGTTATTTTCTATCACATATGTGTATTTAGTATTTGTGATACATCCTTTGAGTTAATGGTAATGATAATTCATATTTTCAAGAGTTAAAAATTTAAGACATGAATAATCATTATTAACTCATAAAATGCTCCCGACCATAGGATCATCACGAGGATGGTGATTGATTCGGAAGGTTGGTATACAATCACTTCTCTTTAGTAGATGAGTCTTGAGTCTACGGTGTGGAGACAGTGGAGCGAGAGTACAGATACTAGTTAGAGAATGATGGCACTGAGCGTGACCACCTCGAGTAGTCATTAGGAAGTCTACCTTCTCATCAATGACTGACTCGATGCTGCAGTAGTGTGTCTGGTTCTTTGATCTGAGATGCATCGACAATTCACCTCGAGGGTGTTATAGTTTGACTACATCATTACTTGATCTCCTAGCCATATGGAACCTGAGGTGTATGTTGGCTATAGCATGTTCATTGTAGGAACTGGATAGCATCAAGATGAAATCTATCTACCTCGGTGGCAGAGGAGCAGCCCTATGATGATCATAAGAATCAAGTCCAGAAGCCCATGGCCATGGCAAAGTGAAATAATAGAAAGAGTTTCTATTTAGGTTTTCACATTGGACTTGAATCGAATGATTACATCATATGATAGAGACTAGGGTTTGACGAGTTCACCTTAACCCTAATCTAATCGAGGCTCAAGATAGAAAAACTTAATCACATAGGTAGCTACACCAAGAGGTTCGCATTCAGCTCTAATGGGTTGCCACCATATACTACTAGGTGTCACTGGTGGATTTTGGGAGTAATTAGAATGATTTAGATGATCGATCATTCTAGTTGTTCGAATCAAAAGAGTTCTGATCCATCGAAAGGAGTTTCGATGATGTCGATGATAGAGATCATGATATATTTCATTATCATACATAACTGAACCTAACTGGGTCACACAAATAAGGATTTGAATCTGGTGATCATTAATTGAACTGATCTAGTTCAATTGATCTGAATGAGATTCAATTAGGTTCAAGAAAATCGTGCTAGCACTCGATTGAACCTAACGTTCTTCTTTTACTATCATAAATAGTTGTCCTGACTGAGCCAAAGGAGTTTGTGCTCATTTAGAGGCCTTCACTTTGTCTAACTGAAGCTTGTCCAAGTCAGAAAAGATTGTCTTATTTTGTAAGACATTATCTGCCATTTTTGGTCACCTGTCATTTCTCATCCTTTGACTTTGGTCAAAAGTTGATCTTTGACTGGTCAAATGTTAACCATTGACACTTTGACTTTTGTCCATGTGTCACACACCTATTGGAGAGCTGGTGGGGGCTTGTTCCCCTACCAGAACCTAGCAAGGAGGAGGGCGCACACCACCCTTGGCGTGTGCCCAAGCTGGAGGCACCCCCTATTAGATAGGGACTCCATCTTCTTTTTGAATTTCGATTAGAGTTCTCCTAAGAACCAACATTGACTGATCTTAAGCGCCATCTAAGGAGGAATCCAGGGGACTCTATTCCCATCAATCAGATTTAGATCTAATTTCACAAAGGGTTGTGATTGGTTTGGAAGAAGAGGAGTTGGATCACGCTTAGTCTATAAATAAGATCCTGCGCCCAACTCAAAGAGTATCATAATTCTCCATGCCCCAAGGCTGCTTCTCCTCTCCTCCTTCATGCCAAAGCACCTTCTCCCTCTCCTCTCCACATCCAAAGAGGTTTGGATTCTTGGTTGATGCACTCTAGATGAGAGAAAGGCGACTGAAAGCTAGAAGGCTGCACTGTTGCAAAGGATGACTGCTGATCTTTGAAAGGTATTTTGAAGATCCTCCAGATCAGATTTAGATCTGATTTTTGGAGACGTGATAGAGAAGAAAAGGATCTCTAGATCTAGTCTGAGTGGATATCGGTAGAGGCCAAGCACTTGCATTGCTAAATCCAGAACCTTCGGCTGCTTATAGGATCATCATCGGATAATAGGATTATCCACTTCAAGATAAATTAAATTTGATTTAATTTATCTAATTTTATTTTAATTATTAAAATAATAAGAATCAGATCTAAAATATCTCAGATCTGATTAGGATCAAAGAGAAAAAAAATTTTGAAATATATCTCTTGATCTGATCAGATCTGAACGAATCTGATCCAAAAAATCTGGATTTCCCTTCACCCGCTGCTCGTTAGACCTAAGCACTGATACGATCTCCTTGTACATCAGTATCTTCTTACCATACAGCAAAATTATCACCAATGGATCGAAGCTTTCAGATAGCGAGCATAGCAACAATAGACTCTTGTCCTCCTCTTCTAAATCCATCCCTATATTAAGCAAGTCCATGCTCATCCGATCGAACCGTTGAATATGCCCTGCAACATCCTTGCCCTCCTGCATTTGAAGGCTATACAGTTGCTTCTTCAGCATCAACTTATTGCACATGTTCTTTCCCATGTACAACTGCTGCAACCTCGACCATAATCCATTGAGTGTTCTCTCCTCCAACACACCATACAAAACCTCATCCACCAAACAAGCCCTAATCATGGCATATGCCCTTTTCTCCAAGGACATCCACTTCTTGTCTGTGATCTCCTCCGACCTATCTTTCAAGATCGAATCTAATCTCATTTGAACTAGCAGATCCTCCATCCTTACCATCCACATCATGAAACTTTCTTTTCCATCAAACTTCTCTAATCCTACCTTCAGTCCGCTATTCTCCATAATCAATCTAAATTAAATAACAACAAATAGATAGATCTATGAAATACCTTAACTACGGATGGTGGACAGCAGTCCTGTGATCTCTTTCTTTCTCACAAAGCCTAGAGAAAGCCTTTAGATCTGAATCTCACTGCTGATCTCTATTGAAAACTGATCTTCTTCCTCCTTCATACTCAATCTTGCTCTGGTACCAATTGTTGACCCATCAACTAGCATCATCTTGCTCTGATACCAATTATTGTTCCTATGATTGCTCGGAGCCACAACCATAGATCTGATCTCTTATGTAAACCTGAGTATTAATCCAGCAAACTAAAGAAGATCTAAGAAAGATGAGAGAAGCTAGAGTTTTGGTGTTGGAATCAGAAAGAAGAGAGAAGAGGGTTAGGAAGAAAAGCTCAATTGTATTTTCTTCTATTGTAAAAGTTACAATGTCCTGATTTATATACCCTAGAGTTTCCACATGAATCCTAATAAACCATAGCTTAAAAACTTTCTTAGGCTAACCCAATACATAAAAATACTCACCGAGCTCAAGTCTCACATGCTCTCATTCCTTGGACCTAATCCCAACCCATACATGAATTAGCCCCCTTAAGACCTCTCAAACCAAGCCTTAAGACCCCTAGGATCAACACAGACCCTAGCCCAAAATAGATCCTTGCGTAACTCTACCCGCGCACTAATTTGGCTCAATCTCAGCACTGAGCCGGCTAAGTTTCACTAGATTAGCTCAGTCTGAAATTGAGCCGGCCCAGTTCTATGTCGTGCCTGCAGTTCCAAAACTCGATCTTTCTATTTTGCCTATGCTCTGAGACTTAGCCGATCCAGTTTTGGACTGAGTCGGCTAACCTATAGAAAATATTCTTTCTGCAGTCTTGATTCTCCAACTTTGGTTTCTTGCTCCATCTTGAATTTAAGATCTTCGAAGCACCAACGAAGCCCCTTGAGGCCCTCAATACCCAAACCTCAAGCCCATGGACAGCTACATGCTGCCTCCACCCTAGGACAACTTCTGTCCTAGCCCAAGGACCACACCTATCCTAGCCTCTCCGAAGCTCTCACCCTGGCTCCACCCATGGCCTCCCAAGGCTTGGGAGCACCACACCACCTATAGGATATATATTTACTCTATATGTAAAAGCAGTGAGTTGAAAGAGTTCCAAAGAGTAGACTACAGCTGACTCAGTTATTAAGGTAGAATACATTGCTTCAAGTGAAGCTATTAAGAAAGCCATTTGGATGAAGATGTTCACCAGAGTTGGGTGTGGTTTTAGAGATTGAATACCCCATGCCACTTTATTGTGATAACATCGGGCCGATTGCTCAAGCAAAGAAATCAAGATCTCATCAAAAATTCAAGCACATCCTAATGCGCTTCCACCTCATCCATAAAATTATCAAAAGATAAGATGTGAGCATAGAGCGAGTTAACACCAAGAATAATATAGCAGATCTATTGACTAAGGCCTTGTTATTGTAGTAGTTAACCCCCATCTTGATAGAATGGGCATGAGATATAGGGGTGATTGGCTTTAGTGCAAGTGAAAGATTGAAAGAATATTGTCGTGCAAGCTAATCGCATAAATAATGTGATGAAATTTTTCTATTATATCTTCCTACTTATGTACTTGATATTGATTATTTAGTTAATAATATGAGGCATTGTATTTCATCATATGATGTATCTTATTTTTTACTATCTTATTTATGACATAATTAAGATTATGATAAACCCCATAGATTAGGATATGATTTTAGGATCATGATGAGATCATACTAGTGAGAACTAAAAACTTGGTAGCTCTAATCTAAAATATTTCTAGTCATAGAATCATTAAGTTGGGGATCAATGATACCGGTAAGATTGATACATCCTTTATATGCTCAAAAAGAGAGTGATTGATCTCACAATCACTTGTATGGAGACACTAATATAAGGGTGTGGATGCTTATTATAGAAAAATTTACTCAACTGATCCATAGGAAGAACATCTAATGGAGTCTTACGAGCATGTCAATAGATGATTCTCTGGTGGGGTGGTGCAAGTGATCCTTAGACCTAAGATCACCATGATACCTTATGTAAATGGATCTATATCTTGATCTATATCCTAGCATGACCCTCTAAGATATATATGGGATGATCTGAGCATAATGAAGTATGCATGAAGGTTGTGAGTGGTCAACAAGGATTGATCACTCCTTGTAAGAGGAGCGAACATACTATATGATCTCATAGGATGATGACTCAAGAAGTCTTTGGCCAAAGTAGGATAAAAATTAGAAAGAATTTTTAATATTTCATCAAACGAGTCATCATCATTAGATCGAGGTACATATGGATAAGTATTTGGATTTGACATGATTCCATAACAATAGCTTATCTAGGATGTTGTGTGATCAAAGAATTGAATTGCATGGATAACCTTTTATAGAAGGATGATTTGGTTTGTTGGTGCTAAAAATGGACCATCATCGGAGATCGCTGGAGTTAGAATCCGAGATCTCACCAATGAAACCAACAAAATAGAGTCTTGATTAAAGGTGGGTGGCTCCAGCGTGGACCCTTAAATGATCAAGTCAAAAATTTTACCAACAAGAATGGAGTACACAGAAGTTAGAGAGTGCAAAGAGTACTTAGAGAAGAAAACGTATCTAAAGGATCTTATTTATGGATGGAGTCTGTAACTGATTAATAGTGACTACTGTAACTAAATGTTAGTAGGCCGTTCAACCTGTTCAGATTTTATTATGGAGAGTGGGCTGATGGTTGTGCCACCTATTGGTGGTTAGCTATTATCTATTGAAGTATGGAAAAAGATCGGATACTTTTAAGCTTGACTGTAAGTCATTTGATCTGAGATTATACTGTCAGAGCCTAGGATTTGATGAACTGAACTTGAAGAATATTCTTTGGACCAGGGATGATAAGCTTGTAGATCAGATTTCTGATTTAGACTAGAATAGGATCGCTTCAACTATTCTTAGAAGCTCGGCTATCTTCAAAATCGGCTGTTAATGGAGGTTGGTATTTTGGTCTAAAGTTATATTATAGAAGTTGGGATCGAAAGGAATGAACTGGAGGGCTAGCTTGAGGGTCAACTATTTGAACTAGATTTATAATTAGAGCATTGAGTTTGGACGAACTTCAGAGCCAAACTAGCACTGTCACTTAACTGAAAATGAAACAAGGTTATTATCACTGAGTTAATGGAGTCCGGCCATATCTAAGGTTGGATCCTATTAAAATCTAGTATTGCAGATTGACTGTCGCTTATCCTAAGCCAAAGATTGGAATCAATCAAGTACTGAACCTTCCTAGTGGCTAAATTTCATTTGACTAGAAGTCATGTCATGGCAAGATCTACAGCTATACCTACGTTGTTATCAAGCCTGAATCGAAGGTCGAAATTGATTAAATTTAGGGGGGCAAATCCTTTGGTGTTGAACTGATCTTGAAAATTGATTTAATTGCACCTCAAAAAAGATTGTATCTTGAGCCCGAATAACATCTTCCAGAGATCGGTAAGGTCCAATCCACTCAAACTTCGATGAAAAATATTTTTTCCAAAACTTGTCCCCCTACTCCTAAGTTCAAAGATGGAACAAAAGGAGTACTCAAGCTTACTGCTGCTGAAGTCCAGTTCTGTTCTTCCACTTGTAAGGCAAGATATTTTCTGTGAAAATCAAATCAGGACAAAAATCTCATCATAATGAAAGGACTTGAAAAGATTTTGAATTTCAAAATATCTTTTGGATGCAGAGTTCCACGTCTGGCATAATTAATACGTTGTCTGACACCTGCAGTAGCCATAAAAGTTCAAACACATGGCAAGCAGGGATAGGACGATGATGATGTGGCATCATGGCAGTTTAGTGCACTCCGACTATTTAACTTCTCTCTTTCTCCTTCCTCACTCAGATATCTTTCTTCTTCAATTTTTCCTCTGCCATTGCCTTCTCCGACTCTGGCTACCCTAGCCTTTCATGCTTCCCATCGACTCAGTCATCCTTTCTCCATCCACTTTTTGCAACCTCAACTTCTTCCTCAATCCTTCTGCATCTTTAGGCTAGTGTTCTAACATTTTTTTTTGGTTTTAACATCTTCTATCTGCATCACAAAAGGATGTTGGGGAATCAAATAGTGATAATATTGATTAGGAGAAGGCTACCTTTGATAGTTGGAGGGTTGATCGAGCTCTTACGAAAAAATGTATGTTGCTAATTGAGGTTGATAAAATCCATTAATAACCCTCCAAGATCAAAAGAAAGGGAAACTTGCAACTTTCTTTGAGGTAATCTTTTTTTTTACTTTTTAAAATTTAATTATATTTCAATAGCAGGACTAACTTCATCATTTACAGATGGGTCACTACCTAACTATTGGCATTGAGTCGGCCAACAACAATAGGACCGAGGCTTCCAGAGCTCTAAAGGAAGCTGAAATGGCCAAGGTCGAGGCCCACGAATGCAAAGCTGAAGTTGAGCATCTTAAGGAGATGCTCAAAAAGTAGAAAAGGCTTCAACCAAGATAAAGAGTGCCCTAGAGGCCGAATTGGTTTCGGAGGTTGAAAAGAGGAAGGAAGCGGAGTCTAAGATTACTGAGATCAGAAAGGAGAATGAGGAAAGAGTAATGGAGGCTAGGCAACTGGCTATAGAGGAATTCAAGGCCTCCAAAGAGTTCACCACAATCAAAGTCTGGATCGCCAGGAAAGCTTACAATTCTAGTTTTGGTACTTGCCAGCAAAAGGTTGCAGAGCAACATCCCAAACTGGATCTCAGCTTTCTAGAGGATGAACCAAAAGATCTCTCTAATGATGAATCCGACCTTCCCACAACTAAAGTCAATCTACACACTGCTGACTCGCCTGTTGATATTCAGGAGCCTACTAAGGTGCCTACATCCACCAAGATGGAACTGAGCTCCTCCACTGTCCCCCAGCCTGAGGTCAGGGATTGCCCTAGATTGTACTTTTTTTCTTCTCTTTTTTTACATGTACTTAAATCTTTTTGAGCAATGAAACTCAACTTTCTCATATCTTGTCTTGTGTGCTATGATATATTTTTGTGAAGCAGAATGTTGTTTGTAAATATTATCACCGAGCTCAATCATGGCTACGATTGTTCCCTTGCCTCAAGGCATTCCTCTTAAAGCTTAAATAAAAACTCTGAAGAAAGAAGTTCACCAGGCTAATAAAAAGTTGGCAAAGGTAGAGAAGTAGCTTCAAAGTGCCGATCTACAAAACAGGCTTATAGAGAATACACCTCCAAGAAATATCAAATGTCTGAAGAACTTCAACGAGTATCCAAACTAGTTAGCCAAAGGTCTTGGTCCTTGATTGCCAAGATTGGTTCCCTCGAAGCCGAACTCAGAAATGCCCAAAAGGAGATCCAACATTTGGAGAAAGGCACATACTGGCCCCAAAAACAAGAAGAGCATAGTTGGGATTGGTCCAAAAGATTTTCTGACTTTTAGAATCAATTAGGTATGGCAGAAGAGAAATATGATGAGTATAAGCTAGACTAGAGAAGAGAATTTTCGATCTCCAATGCCAACTTCAAACGGCCAATGAAGAAATAGCTCAGCTTAAAGAAGAACTCGCGAATAATGTTCGAGTTGACCCAAGAAGAGATTCATATGAGCTTATTTTAACCAGAAACAACCTCATAAACCTTTTTGAAACTTATGACAAAAATAAATCTGAGCTTCTTCAACTCAAAATATAGATTAAATATTAAAAGAATGCTGTCAAAGATGCTGAGGCTAAGTTTGCTGTACTTCAAAAAAGATAGAGAGAGTCAGAGGATGAGGCTACAAGAGCTTGGAACTTATTTAAGGAATGTCTGGCAGCAAAGAAAAAGTATGAAAGTCAGATAAGGGATCTAAAGAACTCCTTGATGATGGCTAGGGCTGGTATCCAAAAACTCACATAGAATTTTATTTTTCTTCTTTTTTCTTTTATAATCAATCTTAACGACCTTTGTAACAGTTTTATTTAATAGAATGATCTTCTTTTTAACTCATGGTGTTATCTCTTTCTATCATGTCATGATTCTTTTTAAAACTGACTTTATTTTGAAATGATGACCTTCATTGGATATTACTTGAATCGATCCCCTTGTTTACAAACAAGGGTCATCTATCCTCATTTAGAACTCCTATTTAAGGATCGGAGGCCTTCATCCTCGTTAAGATGCGGTTAATCTCCTATTTAAAAATTGGAGGACTTTACCCTCGTTAGGATGAGGTTAATCTCCTATTTAAAAATTAGAGGTCTTCACTCTCGTTAGGATGAGGTTAACCTTCTATTTAAGAACTGAAGATCTTCATATTCCTCATAAGGATCTTCCAACCTTGTTTAAGAATGAGTTTAATCTCCTGTTTAAGAACTGAAAGCCTTCACCCTGATTAGGACGAGGCCTTCATCCTTATTAGGATGAGGTTAATCTCTTGTTTAAGAATCGAAGGTCTTCATATCCCTCGTAAGGATCTTCCGACCTCGTTTAAGAACAAGTTTAATCTCCTATTTAAGAACCGAAGGCCTTCAACTTCATTTAAAAATAAAGTTTGGTTTGATTATTTCTTATGGTAGCTTAATTGCACAAAAGATAAGAGTATTAAAATAAAAAATCTTTTATTGAAATGGGGCTATTGATAGTATATTCATAAATTTTTAAAATTCCATGGTCAAGGTAGTGTAGTTCCTCCAAGCTCCTTTATGCGATAAGTTTCTGGTCGATTAACTTCTTCGACTTCATAAGGACCTTTCCAATTCATTTAGTGGTTAAAAAATTTCTACTCAACGTCACACCAAGTCTTTGACTCTAAAAGTTTTACTTTTGACCTTGGAGTTGTAATATTGAGCTACCTTCTATCTATAGGCTACCATCCGAACTTGAGCTATTTCTTATTTTTTTCTTCAATAAATCAAGATTTGCTCTAAGATCCTATGAATTATTTTGCTCATTGAGATTTTCAACTTATGCTGAAGGGAGTCCAAGTTCAACTGGGATAATAGCTTCAATTTCAAATGCTAGAGTGAATGGAGTTTCTATTGTATGCAACCTTTGGATAGTTCTATAAGCCCAAAGTACATGATAATGCTCGTCCGACCATGTTCCTTTTGCTTATTCAAATCTAGCTTTTATTCCTTGTAGCAATGTTCGGTTGGTTACTTCGACTTCACCATTTGCCTGTGGATGAGCCACAGATGTCAAATGATGAGAAATATTTAAATCTTTATAAAATTTGATGAATTTTGTCCCTATGAATTAGCGTCCATTATCAGTGATCAATATCCAAAGTAGACCAAATCTGCATATAATAGACTTTTAGACAAAATCTTTTACTTTTGCTCCAGTGATTTTTACTAGTGATTTAGCTTCAATCCACTTAGTGAAATAGTCTACTGCCACCAATAGAAACTTTCGCTGTCTGGATGCCATGAAAAATGATCCAAATATATCCATTTGCCATTATGCGAATGGCCAACGGACACTTAAAGATGTTAGCAAGGATGCTGGTTGCCATTAGATATTAGTATTTCTCTGACAACAGTCACACTTTCTAACATAATCAACTGCATCCTACTGCATAATCGATCATTAATATTCTTGTAGAAAGTAACTTATAAGATAACAACCTTGCTCCAAAATAATTTTCATATACTCCATGAATCTTCTTTAGAGCATAGTCAGCTTCAAATGGTCGAAAGCATTTGAGGAGTGACAAGGAATAAAATCTCTTATATAACTTATTTTTATAAAAATGTATCAAGATGCTTGATTTCTCAACTTTCGGACTTCTTTGGGATCTCTAGGGAGGACGCCATTTTTAAGGTATAAAACCAGCGGATTAATCAAGCTAGGCTCATAGTCCACTTGCGTTACTATCAGGGGTTCCTCTGTACTTGGTTGTTAAAGAACTTCGAAGAAGACTTCTTTAGGTAAGTCATTTGGAGCTAAAATGGCTAATTTGGACAAAAGATCTGCTCTAGAATTTTCTATTCTTAGAATTTTTTTGAATATCAAAGTTGATAAAGATTAAGGTTAAGTCTTTTACTTTATCTAAATACTTCTTCATCTTTTTTTCCCAGGCTTCATAACTTCCACTGACATGTCCTACCACTAATTATGAGTCACTATAGGCTTTTAGGTGATCTATCTCTAGTTTCTTTGCTATTTTTAGTTCCACAATCAGAGCCTCATATTCATTATTAGTGGTAGAGAATTTAAAGCACAATGCATACTTGGTAATAACTCCTTCTAGATTAAGAAAAATCAAGACTGCGCCCGCTCCAAAGGCATTAGATGAGCCATCAACATGTAAAGTCCAAAAACCTTCAAAAAAGTCAACTCTTTCTTCAGGAGAGTTTGGCTGAAGATTAGAAGCACTTGCTTCCTATTGCTTAGGCTTGGCCGGATCCAGAATAGTGCATTTGATCATGAAATTTGCAAGTATTTAAGCTTTAATAAACGATCGAGATTTAAATTTTATATCAAATTCAATGAGTTCAATCATCTATTTTATAATTCTTCCTAAAGTATCAGGCCGATGAAGGACTGCTTTTATGGGTTGATCTATTAGAAGTATCACTGTATGCCCTTGAAAATAAGGTCAAAGATTTTTAGCTGCAATCAACAAACCATAGATTAGCTTTTTCAATTTAGTATCTTATTTTGGCATCTCTCAAGACCCAACTTATGTAATAGATTGGTTGTTGAACTTTATTCTCCTCTCTGCTCAAGACAGCATCGACGGCCATGGGTGATACTACCAAATATAAGAACAATTCATCATCAAGCTTAGGTTTGGCAAGAAGGAGAGGTAAACTGAGATAGCCTTTCAATTCTTCAAAGGCTTGTTGACATTCCAAGGTCTATTGAAAGTTTTTTGATTGTTTAAGCACTTGAAAAAAAGACATGCAATACTCTGCCTACCTTGAGACAAAACGGTTCAAAGATGCAACCTTTCCTATCTGACATTGGACTTTTTTTATTATTTTAGGAATGGCCATTTCTTAAATTGTCCAAATCTTCTTTGGATTCATCTCTATGCCATGTCTTGACACCATGAATCAGAAATTTTCCCAAGGTTACTCTAAAAGCATATTTTGTAGGATTCAACTTCATTTTGTACCTTCGAAGAGTGTTAAATATCTCTTCCATATCTTTAATATGGTTCCTCGAAGATCTAGTTTTGACCAACATATCATCCACATAAACTTTCATGTTGCAGCAAATCTGCTCTTTGAAAATTTTGTTCACCAGGCGCTGATAGATTTCATCTATAATTTTAAAATCAAATGGCATGATCCTATAATAATAAAGACCACGATCAATAATAAAGATGATTTTTTTCTCATCTTTAGGTGCCATCTGGATTTGGTTATAACCAGAGAAGGCATCCATGAAGGTAAGGAGCTCATGGCCTAAGATCGTATCCACTAATTGATCAATACGAAGTAGAGGATGGCTATCCTTTAGGGAAACCTTGTTCAGATTAGTAAAATCTATACACATTCACCACTTTCCATTCATTTTATTGACAAGGACTACATTTGCAATATAGTCTGGATAAGATACCTCCCGAATAAATTTAGCTTTGAAGAGCTTATCTATCTCGTCTACAATTGCTTTCTGCCACTTCAGTGCAAAGCTTCGCTTTTCTTATTTCATGGATTGGCATGCATGATCCATATTCAGATGGTGATCTATCACCTCTGCATCTATCCCTGGTTTATTTATGGGAGCTCAAGCAAAAATATCTATATTCTTTTGTAAAAAGTTAACAAGCTGTCTTTTAACTTCTTCATCCAAATTTGAACCAATCTGAACTGTATGGTCTTTATTTTCATCATGCAAGAAGATCATGACAAGATTATCAATAGGCTTTTTCCATTCTTCAATTAGATCATCTCGAACATCCAGTCCATCTATAGGATAGATCTTAGATTATTTACCATCTTGCAAAAAAATTGTATAACAATGTCATGCTAGGGCTTGATTACCTCGAATCTCTCCGACCCCAAATTCTATTGAAAACTTAACCTTCAGATAATATGTTGACACCATAGCTCAAAGTGTATTAAGTTTAGATCGTCTGAAAATAGCATTATAGGCAAAAGGAGCTTTAACCACCAAAAAATTAATCTAAGCTCAGGATTATTTTGGATACCAACCTGCCATAATAGGTAAGATGATTATTCCTTCAACTTGGTATTGTGTCCTCAGTAAATCCTATTAGAGAAGAATTTAGTGGTCCCATATGACTATCAGGTATAGATATTTTGGAGAAAGCATCATAAAATAAGATATCGGTAGAACTTTCATTATCAACTAGAACACGATGTTCATCATAATTGGCAATATTTAGAGAATTACAACCTCATCATCATGCAAAAATTGAATCCCTTGTGCATCTTCTTCAGTAAAAATGATGGGTTAGATCTTCAATCTTCCACCTCTTCATTGGCTCTACCGACCCACTGGCTCCTTCCTACCGCTATCCCCTAAATATGATGTTGATAATTCCAAATGGAGGTCGATCTCCTACCGCTATCCCCTAAATATGATGTTGATAATTCCAAATGGAGGTCGATCTCCTTTTAGTTCCTTCCTCTAAGGTTGCTCTGGTTGTGGAAGAGCTCTTAGCCACTCTTCTCTCCTTTCATATCGATGTTGTAGAAATTGGTCCAGCTGACCTCATCGAATTAGCTTCTTAATTTCATCTTGGAGCTGAACATATTCATTAGTATCGTGATCATGGTCATGATGATACACACAATACTTGTTGAGATTGCAGTTACTTGAATGAGACTACATTCTCTCCGACATCCGTAAATATTTCTTAATCTCCATCAATACTTAAGTTTTTGGAACATTCAAAGGAGCATAATTATTGAATCTTCTTAGAGGGAGGGCATTGTCGTAATCTTCTATTTGGGTTTCTTGACTGATGAGCTTGAGGTGGGGTTCGAGTTTGTCCACATTTAGAAGGTATCCTAGAATGCAGCCGACCCTCTCTTAGTATTTCAAGAGGAGGGGAGGACTTGCTAGATTCTCCCATCAGACATTTCTTTATAGCATCATCATTCTATAATTTGAAATCCTCTTCAACTCGGGCATAGCCCTCAGCCCAAGCTAACATGTTGGTGAAGTCCTAAAGATACTTTTTTTCTAGTGAGAAGAGGAGATCATTTTTTAGAAGACATCTTTCAACCTTGCAACAGACTGGTCCAAATTTTGGACTTCTAAGGCTGTAGTATTGAAGTGGCTGACATCGGCTTGGATGGATTCCTCCTCTTCTGCTTGTGTTAATGAGTGAATCAAACCCTCTCCTCTAATGCCAACTACCGACAAAGTGAGCCATAAATTAATAGCTCAATTGATCAAAGAAGTAAATGGTACCCAATTTTAGGCCCGAGTACTAGTTTTGCACCATGCCCTTCAGCATTGATGGGAAAGCTCAGCACAGAATTATATCCGAAGCACCTGTAGTAACATCATGCTTCAGAAGCCTTCCAGATAGTCGATTGGATCTAAGGTTCCATCATAACTTTCAAATTATGGAAGCTTAAAAAGTTCGGTGGAATAGGTTCTTGCATAATTTGGTGGTAAGAGATGGGTTGATACAAATCTCATCATTCTGAGCTGGGATAGAGTTGCGGAGCTCTTCAATTTGTGTGTTCATTTCTTGAAGCTTTCAATTGAGATCATCTTGATCATGAATCTCAAAGTATGGTGACTTTGATGGAGGCAGTGATTTTTTAAGAGTAGAATCATGCTCAAAATAGGGACTCACGGCTCTCTACTTTCCTTTTCTAGAATTTTTTAGTTGGCTTCTCCAAGTAGACCTCCCCTGCTCTATATCTTGATGCTGTAGTGAGGGCTTATCACATAGTGCCGGTGCCGAAATTTGCTGTCTAGCCTGCATGGCCTCCGTGAGGCTTCTCACCTGTCGTACTAATAGGTTGAACTGGTCCATATCTACCATCGCTAGTTGGATTGGTAGTGGTATTGATGATGGTATCGGAGCTGAATGATTGACCAATTTTGGATCTGACCGGGAGGCAGTGGCGATAGATCATCGGGAGGATGCTCTTTTGGGAGGCATTTAGCTTGGATGGTGGAGGTGATCGCTCGACTGAGTACTTTTTTTAGAACAAAGGCTCAATCATCCTTCCTCTAGCGTCAATCCTATTGGTGCTGAATATGGACCGTCATCGAAGATCGCTGGAGTTAGAGTCCAAGATCTCGTTAATGAAACCTGCAAAACAGAATTTTGATCGGAGGTGGGTTACTCCGGCATGGACCCTCCAACGAGCAAGTCAAAAACATCACCAACAAGAATGAAGTATACAAGAGTTAAAGAGTGCAAAGAGCACTTAGAGGAGAAAATGTATCTAGAGATCATATTTATAGATGAAGTTCATAACTGATTGATGGTGACTACTGTAACTGAATGTCAGTAGGCCATTCAGACCATTTAGATTTTATTATGGAGACTGGGCTGATGGTTGTTGCCACCTATTGGTTGTTAGTTATTATCTGTTGAAGTCTGGACAAAGGTCAAATACTTCCGAGCTTGACCATAGGTCATTTGATCTAAGAATATATTACCGGAGCCTAGAATCAAATGAACTGAACTTGAAGATTATTCTTTGGATCAGGGATGTTGAGCTTGTAAATTAGATTTCTGATTTGGATTGGAATAGGATCACGTTAATTTTCTTAAAAGCTCGGCTATCTTTAAGGTCAGCTCTTAATGGAGGTTGGTATTTTGGTCTAAAATTGTATTGCAGAAGTTGAGGTTGAAAGGAACGAGCTGGAAGGCCAGCTTGAGGGTCGGCCATCTGAACTGGATTTATAATTAGAGCTTTGAGTTCAAATGAACTTGAGAGCCAAACTAGCACTGTCACATAATTGAAACTACAACAAGATTATTATCGCCGAGTTAATGGAGTTCGGCCATATCCTAGGTCAAATCTTGTTAAAATCTGGTATTGCAGAGTGATCGTCACTTATCTTGAGCGAAGATCGGAATCAATCAAGTACTGAGCCTTTCTAGTGTCTAAAGTTCATTTGACTAGAAGTCAGATCATGGTAAGATCTGTTGCTACGAGTACTTGTTATCAAGCCTGAATTGAAGGTTGGAATTGATTGAATTTGGGGGGGCAAATCCTTTGGTGTTGAACTGATCTTAGAAACTGATTTAACTACACCTCAGATAGGATTGTATCTTGAGCCTGAATAACATCTTCGGATGATCGATAAGGTCCAACCCACTCAAACTTCGGTGAAAAATATTTTTTTCCCAACATGGTTATTCCACTGAAATTCCACATCTTCCAAGTCATGATACATTGCTATATATCAATCTTGACTTGTAGGTTCTTATGAATTAGAGAGTTTAATCCGGTAATTAATTAGAAGAATTCTAATTAATTAGAGGGCTTGAGTTATAAGTTAATTAATTTATGGGCTCAGGCTATATGTTAATTAATTAGAAGGAAACTTGGTCTTAACGTGTTTTGGGCCTAATTAATTGGAAGAGTTCTAGTTAAGTTAGGTGAATATGTATCTGAACCTACTGTTGACTAGATATGGAACTCAATGAATCATACTTATGAAATTATTGTCAAGGACCTAAGATTAGTAAGTTATTCAATTTAGACCTTGGTGAACCTAATTAAATAAATTACTAAGATGGTTGTCTCTCTGGGCAACACATATAATATTATAGAAAACAAATAATTTGTGTAATTTTAGAATGATTTGAATAAAAGGAGGTTAAGTCTATCGTAGATTTAAGCAGCATGTTGGGTGGTAATATTTTCCTTGTCCTATGATAAAAAGCTTTATCCACATAATTATATGAGAGCAACAAAATGAAGTTAGGGTCTTTTACTATATAATTGTATGAAATTAATATATGTCCAGGTACTAGAAGAATATAGACAAACTTTCATTCAAAATAGATTACCACAGCCATGGCAAAGGTAATAACTTCTAGAATAGGTTCGGTGGTATTACTAATATAGGGTCCATCCAATAGGCACTATGACTAGCTAAAGTATGCCAAGCATTAGAGGAGACATGGATTTTAGGTAGGTTTCCACATTCATAGTAGAATATTTCTAGCATGTTTTCTTATTATCGAGTCCTATTTCAAGTATAATTCTACATCACATTTAATGTCTGAATTAGATTTAGAAGATCATGTCCTATAAATATGTGTATGACACATTATTAGGAATGGTAACAAATAGGCTACCCACAAAATTTGCCCTATCTGAACTTGTTTAAAATTCTACTATCTGAATCCATCCATCCTTAATCTGATTATAAATTTATCCAAAAATTCCAAACCTGTCCTATCAAAAAATAAAAAATTCATTGAGCACCTGACTTGGAATCACAATATATATATATATATATATATATATATATATATATATATATATATATATATATATATATATATATATATATAAAGTAAAAATGGGTATAAATTATTTGTTAAATAGTCTAAGGGGGCATTTGGTTCGTGGTAGGAATAAAAAAGGATTAAAATAAGAATCGAAATGGCCATACCCTCTAATGTGTTTGGTTCTTGATTAGAATGAGAATCAGAATGAAGTCTAAATACTAAGAAAAACTAAGAATTAGGTTTAAGAGAATTGAAGCATTCTTAGTCTCCTTTAGAATCGGAATGGAAATGAAACTCTCGCAAATCAAACAACCAAAATAAGAGTCACTCATTCCCATTCCCATTCTAGAGTTCAACATGCCCCAACCAAACATACACTAAATATACATAAATTTTAAGGTTTACTAATAAAGGTAAAGATTAGATGTCATTGAGATTTGAGGCTCAAGTTAACTAATAGGATAAATTATAAAAATCCTCTTGAATTTAGGTCTAAATTATACTTACATCCAGTAGTTTGAAAAATCTACCATTATATCCTTGAGGTTTATTTTTAACCTACAAAAACCTTCCTCTAGGTTAAAAATAAATCTCAATAATACAATGATAGATTTTTTAAACTTTTAGGTATAAATATAATTTATACATAAACTCAGAAAGATTTTTGTAATTTATCCTAACTAATGATATATATATTTTTATAAAATTTTATAAAATAATATAAACTATATTTTATCAGGCTAGGGTAGTAGGTATCTGAAGAGTAAATTCTAAATTCATCCAAAATTCTAATGGATTTTAATTTCAAATCCTAAATTCATCCCAAATCTTATATGATTTTGCTAAATGAATCTAATTAGGATTGGAATGGATTGGATATCAAAAAAAAAAAAAACCCGTCTACCATCCCTATATATTATAAGGGGCAGTCTTGATATATTAATAAAAATTTTTGAGAGAATTTATTTCACCAAGCCAAGAATACTACAATCTAGTGTACTTATATTTGTATATTAATCTTTAAAGTACAATCTGATCGAAGTGCCCCTTTTTCTTTTCCACTGCATCAAATACCAGGGCTTATCACCTTTACATCAACGTACTTTAACATGTGTGCTAATCTTCTTCTAGCAATCTAGCTTCAAGCAAATTGAGAACCAATAATTAGAATTTAAATATACCAGTAATTAAAAGTAATAATAGCCGCAGTGCTTAGCATAGGGTACCAAGCTTGCTATGTGCCCCATAATAAGCGAATATATATCATTTAGTCTGTGTTGTTGGGAGCTAGTGTCTTAGGTTCCATTATGTCCGGGGCTTGGCGCTGTGAATGGTCACTGCGGTAGCATTTAGGTTGTACTCTACATAGCGCAGCCGTGTGCTTATGGCTCATTTAGGTCAGTGTACCGGTTATGCGATCGAGGAGTCTTTGACAGCTACTGGTGTCGCGCCTGATTAATAGGTGCGTTTGGTAGCGCATGCCATATATGCGGGTAATTGGTGTATTTGTGTTTGTGTCGATGATGGCCTCAATTAGTCCGAACATCTCTGGTGCACTGGATTATCCATGAGAATGGTTAATTTAGCATGGATACCGCTGAGATTGCAAAACCTTATTCGCCCATACAACCTGACTCCTTCCATCAAAACTGGAGTTAACAAAAACATGGTTATTCATTAATAGATAGAAATTTTCTGAAATGAGCGCCTATGATGCATTCTTCAAACATAGGAAAGCATTGCTGATCAGCTATTTTTTCTTCTTCTTCAATGAATTGACAGAACATTCATAATTTGGAATCTTTAAGGAGAATCATTATGATTTCACAAGCAATAAAAACATAATGACATTAAAGTTTATCCCCCGCACAACTCTCCTTTCTCAGTCATCAGATGACAAAAATCTTGTCAAGAAGCCCATGAACTGAAAGACAGAAATCTCATCCGAATGGGATGAACATGAAGGGTATTCTAAGATATCACCTGGAAAAAAGAACAAACACATTTTTTTCTCAATATCATCCAGTGGAGAGCTACCCAATAATTGTGTTCATTAAAGGTAGTCCTACACTGCTGTTGACAGTACATGTCACTTGATTTTCTCCAAATGCTGCAAAACTTCCATTGTTTACACTATTCAGCTTTATGCTCAATTTACTATAACAAGTCAATGGAAAACAGATGATAAAGATGCTTCGTTTTTTCCAATGTCATTAAACAAATTGATTTAAGTTTCAATTGTGAATCTCACTTTGCATGTTTTCTTCCCATTTCTCCCCTGGCCTGCATTAGGAGCTTTAAGGCATGGTTAAGATTCAGGAGATGAATATTGCCAATATGGAGTTGATAAATCATGAGTTTTGGCAGCACAACAACATTCTCTTGATCCTCTCTCATGGTGCCTCTGGTCCTTTAAGAGCATGATTTATGATCCAGAGACAAAAATATCCATCTATCACGGTATAGATAAATCCGGTGTCTCATGCCCCTTTCTAATGTTTTCATGCTCATCAAACCAAAAACGAACATTGGCATGACCAAATACGTTCTTATTACTTCTTTATACATCATCTTATAAGCAGAATCTGCATCAGCTTGGTTTATAGAAAACCACTTGGGCTGCACCTGTGTATAAGAAGAGAAGCTTGGTTTTTTTTTGAACGTCCAAATGGCCCAAACGGTAAAAATCTCTTCTTCCCAGTCTGCTCTTTGGAAGGCAGATTGTGAAACCGTTGGGACATGTGTCATTGATGCAATGGATTTTAGGAAAACTGCAGTAACTCATCACTCATCTGAAGATTTTTTGGACTTTGCTTGGTTTGAAGTTTTTGGAAATTTCTTACTATCATCAGGGGAGTGAATAAGTCTGGTCCATCTTTAGAGAGATCCAGAAATTGAGGTCGATGGTAGATCAGGCTCCGTTTGATCGATGGATGTTTATTTTTAAAAACTTGCACCTCTGGTAAAGTCAAGCTGCAACATCCTTTTTTTATCAATTTTCATAAGGAACGAGGCAGTCCTTAGTTCCAGAAGAGAAATTTTGTGCCACTGTCAGCAATGATCAACGGAACAGAGCTTTTTCAGGTTTTGCATTATTTGCAACTATTGGACCTCAATCAATTAGAATCGGTTCATCTGACTTTTATAACTTAAATTTTCATCGCCCGGCGCATCGCAGCATTTTTTCAGTTAAAGGAACTATCAGGAGTAGTGGATTGATTAAGCCTCCTTTTCTTTAAGATACTATGGCAAGCAGTTCTTGTGGGAAGATCTAAGCTGGAAAAAACTTTAGTGTCACTTGTACTGGCATCACTACCAACAAGACTGACCTTGGAAGTAGACTGAAACGTCAAAACCCTAATTCAACGTTTCATCTTGAGAGAGTGTACTTCATGTTTTATTTGGCGGAGGTAGATGTCAACTGGCTTTCTTTGGCTGGTACCGTGCTGCAGTAAACTGCCATCAACTGAAAGATACTAGTATTGGCAGCAGAAATCATTATCATTCAGCTCAACTCCAACATGCATGCTCATGTCATCTTTTGTTGTTTCACCTTTTCTTTTTCCTAAAGTGGTTCCTGGATTGTCATCACAAGTTAAACATTTTCCTGACTGGACAACATTGACAGCACCTGAGAAATCTAAAATATTTTCCTGCAAGATGTTATCAGCGCAACAGTGTGAAGAATCTATAGATAGTTCATTCTCATAAAACCTGGTTTCCTCAGCTGAAATCTGATGAACATCTCTTGCAGAAGAAAAGCTCTTCTTGCATATTGTCTCTGCATCCACTTCCTCTAATGAAACACCAGTAGATGAGTTTTGCATTTCAAAATTTTCATCCATACATATATCTGCCTCTGTTGGCAAACTCCTGTCAGCTACAGCTTCAAGTTGATTATCCAGCAAAGATTCATATTCTTCATCTAAGTCAAGGATACTGAAGTCCATTCTGTTAATCATACAGGTCTCCCGTCCCTCTAGCACTTGCTCTTCAAATACAGCCAAATCCTTTTCGTTCTTGTTGATAACGCGATAATGTGTATATTCTTGTTTCTGTGGTTTCTCCATTCTATTTTTGCACTCTCTAATGAGGAATCAGGAAATCCTGCTGATAAGCTAAGATATGTGAATTCATCTCGATCAATTTACAGAATTTTAAAAGGCTTTTTTGCAAAATAAATATCACATCTGTTTGAAATTTGGAATTCCTAAAATTTATGCATAAGAAAATTTACCCACTGAAGCATATAAGCAAACAGAATAGGTTTTGGAGCATATCAATCAACATCAATGTTCGAAAATGCAGTCATGACATGCAGAGGAGTTGAAGGGAAGCAAGAAGAGCGGAGGAAGACTTTGAGAAAAGAGGGGGAGAGTTCCACAGGATGCCGGCCCATCATCATCTAGGGTGATGTGTGGTTATGACTTCTTAGGAAGCATCTACTTGTGAATCCCATAGGATGGCTGGCCCTCTTTACTTTCTTTTTGTTCTCTTCTGACAGATAAAATCAGATTTCAAGATGGCTGCGCTGTTGGAAAAGGAATACCATCTCACTTGACTTCTCCCAGCAAAAGAATTCTCAAATTTCACTCAACCATAAATGTGGTCAGGTTCGCTTGACATGTTTTAATATATAATTAAGAAATTAAATGCTTACATATTTGATATGTTAGATCCAGATAACTTAGTAATCGAAGATGAATGAGCCACCAAGCTATTCGGGTCTGGCGATAGGGATAAGTATGGTTACGGCTCCCTTTACCATTTTAGTGGTAGAAATCCGCTTATGGGTGGTAGGGACACACCTATACCAAAAAAGTGTCCTGCTCATTTCATTTGTAATGATGGTTCTAGACCGGTGAAAGAAGTTTTTTTTTTTTATGTTGTTATGATTGTAAAAGTATAGTTGCGAGTGTCTTCTTATCAATCTCTGTTGAATAATCTAATATCATGTAAGTAGGTTGTTATATAGTGAACTGTTTGGTAGCACTAGGAGTCTGGTTTATTCATGGTTTAATTGTTTTATTGTTGTCTGGTATGAAACTAGATGGCAAGCCTAGATGCTGTAGTCTTAGTTATAACTTATGTAGTCTGTGTAGTCCGTAGGTTCGGTTTTTGAAGTTATGTGTATGTCAATTTCTCTATTTTCTGGTTGTGGATACGAGGTATGTAAATGTAGGAGAATCTTTGTTCATGAATAATTTGTAATTATGAGAACACTACTTGTTTCGAAATTGCCGTAAATTGATCCCATCAGCCCAAACTTAATAAATCAAGATTTATAAGTGTTGGATCTCATTAGGATGCCATAAGATTTGTTGGTGAATTTTATAAAGTGATCCTTCTAGAGACATTTGCATCACTGGCTTTGTGGGTTTGTATATTGGGGTTGGTAACATAGTATTGATCTGTCCGTATAGTTAAGGTACTGTAGTCTGCTTGTATGCTGTTGAGATGTGCTTAAATGGGGTTACGATCCAAGTAGCTGAGTCCTTCTGTAGTATAAAGGGACTGGTGGATGTCATGCTGCGTTCGTTATTTGTCTGTCGTTAGTCTGTTCGCATTGTGTACCTACTCTGCTTTCAAGCATCTCTGGTCCTGGGAACTTCTTGTCAAGGCTCTACGGATCGAACAATGGAATTAGATCATATTCTTCCCTTTCTTCCTGACGTTCTAACAGGTAAAGCCCTCCAAAAAATTTATACATACATCACTGCAGACATATACATATTATAGTCATGTGTGTGTGTATTTATACATTATTGTGATTATGTGTGTGTACAGTGGGTTTGGCCGCGTTAATAGACCGAAACTGTCTCGGTTTCCGCGTTCATGCGTTAGTTGTGGGTCAGCTTCCGGGCGCGTTGAATATTCAAAAGTAGTCATCCTAGAATTGAGTAGAAGCGATTGTTGCGAACGATGCAGTTCGAGGTTAGTTGATATGTGATAGTCGTGTAATCTGATCCGATTTTGGTGTTCCTAAGTTGCAGCGCTGTTTTTTTTGATTCTTTTTTATTTGGGCGTTTTGGGTTGGTGTAATATCGTTTGGAATGGAAGAGAAGTCTCTCGACTTTTCTGCGTTCCCTCTTGGTCTTCATTTTGGAATGAGGATGTCTCCCCATTAATTCACACATTAGTTGAAAAGATAAACTCTATGAATTATCTGTGAGCGGATGAAACATAGACAATTACGTGTTACGGTAACGTGTGTATCTGTCTTTCTCTTCTCCACCTATCTCTTAGTTCCTCCTTGTTCTCTTATTTATTTTTGATAGCTTCAAAATCCATGAAACTTGGAAGGAAAACAAAGAGGGATGATTCCTAAATGCCATAAAATTTTGATTTTAGTATAATTTTTTATTATGAATAGTTTGGTAAAATAAACTCATGGATGATCTACACAAAATAACTAAATACTCAACCTAATAATTTGGTCATTAAATATTAATATTAGGGTTTTTAATAACTTAAGGGAAAATAACTTTCTTTTTTAATAGTATAAATTATATCGAAAACATAAATATGAATTAATTCAATAAACATTTAACGTATAAAATTAAACTAGTGTTCGTATTGAGAGCTATGTGGCACAATTGCTACTTTCACACCGGATAAAATTTGATGTCACGTTTTGGAGGCTTTCAAAGGTCCTTAAGGTAATCAATCATTATACACCATGCTAGTGGTCTTACTAAACCTAAAAAATTTGAAAAATAAGAAGGATTTCATGCATGTCTGACAGCTTAAAAAAATATATGGCATTTTATATCTCGTCTCAACAACAAGGTGTCTTGTTTGCGTTTGATGATTTCCAAGTTTTGTTCTTTGCTTGTTGATTGTATTCTTTTTGGTCTGTGTGTTTCACTCATTTTAATTTAGATTCCTGGGGGGGCAGGGATTCACTGGTGGTTTGTTCTGCTGGTGTCGGTTGGCGTGTATGCTGCGTGCTGGGTTGCTGTTAGTGTATGTGCTGCGGTGTTATGCACTTCTTGTTGATTTCTTACAACTGCGTTTCTTTCGTGGGTATGGGTTGCGCTGCTGTTGGTTCCGTCGGTTGTGGGTGGTGGTTTGTGTTGCTTTGTGCGTGGTGTTGGTTTTTTTTTTGTGTCTGTTTGTGGGTGGTGGTTCGTCTGTTTATGCTGGCTTTTGTGATCGAGGCTTTATTTGGCTTTCGGCTAGATTAAATTTTACTCAATACTGGGTGGGAGGGGTCGCCCATTGTGCTTCTATGTTTATGGCTGTTTTGGCTTTTTTGGTTTTGCTGTGTGGTCGTTTGTCGTGGGCGGTCTTTGCTTGGCGCGTTGGGGTTGTTGTCTAGTTCGCTGAGTGGTGCGTGTGAAGGGGTATCTGGGTGTGTTGAGATGCGAGTGAGTACGAGAATTACCCAAAAAATTGGTTGCTTAAAAGTTCTCTCACTGTTTTTTCCACCTCAAAAGATGAAAGTTTTTGGCCTTTCCGACTGCACGCCCCGAAGCTTTTATGATATGCTGAATGACTTGAAAAGACCGTGTTGGGTTGGCGCTTGTTTGCAGCTGTCTTGGAGAGAGTGTGGTCGCCTCCTAGTGTGTGTCGTGGTTTATGTGTTGCTGTTTGGTCTCGGCTTTACTCTAAAGTTACGGACATCACTACTGCTTTGCTAGGACTCTGATGTAGATGGACTGTGGATGGGTGGCGAAGATCTAGCAATCATAAACCTTCCCGATTCACTCTCTATTAAACCCTCCTCACCCAATTCTTCCCTCTGGTCCTTTCTCTCTCCCATTCCTCATCTCCTTTCGGTGTCCCATTCTCCTTCATTCACAACTCCTCTGTTCAAGCCCAATCTTTCTATCCGCCTCTCTTTGTTGACTATCCTTCTTAAGTCTCCTCGATCGATCTAAGTTATTCATCCGACCTCATTTCTTCGCATTTTTCTACTCTTCTTATACGCTACCAATGTATATTTTGCATTTGGTTCTTTATAAGTTCATTGTTCCTTGTCTTTCCAAAATTAAGCCTTCTCTTCCCGATCTTTTAGAGATTTTTCTAGCAATTGACAAAATACTTCCGAAACTTCTTCCTCTGGTTCTAGAGTCCTCACTCTAAATTTGTGCCAATCCTACCTTGGAAAAATCACGAACCCATTGAGATAACCCTTAGTTGACCTTCATCCCTAGCCCTCTTCCTATTCTACTCCGAAACCTTCTTTCATGAAGGTGGATCTGACCTTCTTGGGTGTTTTGGCTGTCTGTTCGTGGGTTGCGTTTCTATTTTTTTTGGTGTTGCTCCAGTAACATGTACTTTGGTCCTTTTATCGTGGGTGGCTTGTATTCGTGGCGCGTTGGGGGGCGTGGTGGCGTTTGTTTTTGGGATTTTTGGTGGGTTGTTTGGTTGGTCTTGCCTGTGTCTGTTGAAGAATCTCCTGAACTACAAACTAGAGCTTTTTTGGACTAAGCATCCAACTTGTGCCTCCTCCGATTGCTTCTACTGTATATCGCGGCTTCTTCAATGCCGGGTTTCCGACTTCCTAATTCACCTTTATCAATAGCTCATTTTTATCTTAAATACTCTCCTTCCTAATGGCTCGAACTCATATATAGTAGGAGTTTCTTTCCTTTGTATACAGTCGATAGTC